>VDFB02358134.1:179265268-179346869 GCA_007258455.2 Sequoia sempervirens | reverse complement strand
CTTGATGTAAAGATGCTTGGAAATGTTGTTAAAGAGATAATCTAAATAGCTGAAATAAGTAGAATGCAATGCTATAACTAAATGCAGCCTTTCAATGAATGTATGTGACTGAAATACCACAAGAAATGCTCCTAGACATTATTACAAATATTTATCCTGCATACTAATGACTGAAATTTAAAGTCATGCCAATTGACATATTGACAAACAATTTCTATGCAACCTTATTCCTCCTTTATTGTATGCATGATTGACTAATTAAAAATAGTATGCAAGTGCCAAGACTCTTGGCTTACAACAAGATCAAATGCAATTACAAGTCTAATATAAGATATGTATCTACAGTTACCATAGGGCAGCAACTCAAACAATGATGAAGCAGATTGCTAAGCATTCAAGCTCACCAATGTAGTAGATAAGATGTCAACAACCAAGATGCCCAAATGCAAAGACAAAAGCTCCTTACAAAGAATTCTCAACAAGTCTCCAAGAAGCTTCTAGAATAAAATATTATTTTATTCTTGTTGTACCCAAAACCAAATTTTTTGCTTCATCAAGGCATTTTGTTTAAAAGAGTCTAAATCTTGCTAAAATGATGTCAAGTACAGTTTTTGACCAATATCAAGCATGGAGTTTTGTCAGTAGTTTGTCAGTCAAAGGCAGTTTCATTGATCAAAACCTGAATCAGAGACTCAGAATGGAGCATTTCACGATGGAGGAGCGTTTTGCAACAGCATTTCACGTTGCACATGGTCATTTCAGTGGTCAAGACAGAGTTTTTAGTAATTAAATTATGAGGATTTCTCAGAGAAAACCAAGAAAGCGCACCTGTAGCCCAGGGGTGCCCTTCTTTTTGGAGGTCAAGATCTTGTTGAAAATGCTCATAAATACAGTCAAACTCTTCAGAATTGGTTTGGTTATCCGACGAGCTATCCAGCGAAGGTTTCTGAGACCCGTAACTCCGGCAAATGGCGACAAAAGTTGAAATTCCCAAAATTCTACATGGCGGAAACTTGTTCTTTTCTAGCAAAAGCGCGCCTGTAGCTTGAGGGCGCCCTTCTAGATGGAGGCTTGGATTTTGGTTTTTCTGATGATGGATGTAGTCAATTTCTTCACGTCTAGTCTGCTCGTCCAACGAACTATCAAACGTAGTCGTCTGAGTCCCAGAGCTCCGGCAGCTGACATCTGAAGATGAGCTTATAATGGAGTTTTCATGTTTTTCAGCTTCCTCCTTGCATTTCCAGTGCAAGTACAGCTCAGGGGCGCTGGTTAAAATGACCCTTTAGATGGTCTAATTTGTAGACGAGATCTTCTTGACATTAGTACCACTCTAGTCCAGCTCCGCAACGCACCAAGTTGCCTGTCGATCCGACATTCCGGGTGATTATAGCAGAGTTTCTACCAAGCACGTAATTTCACGGGCGGATTGGCATAAAATTTTCATTGTATTTCTACAGTCCAGAGGCGCCTAGCCTTTAGGCCTGTCAGATGAAGTTGTTCGGCCAAGTCTACCGGATTCAAGCTGCATCATTTTATCTATTCAACGGTTTCCAGCTTAATACCGTGATTTGGCACGCCAGACGCATGGTGGCGGTCTTGGCTAAATGTCAAAAGTGAAGACAACTCGCAAAATGGCTAAGTGTTGGTCGTTTATTCCATCTTGGGATGGGCGCCCTTCTATTTGAGGTCTTAGAAGCAGTTTTCTTGCTTCGTCGCCTCTAGGGACGTCTCTTCCCAATGCTTCTGGCTGTCCGTTAAAACAAACGTGGCTCGAATCGGATCATCCCAGCTCTCAGTATCGGAGGACAAAGCAGGGTACTTGGATGAAAGTTCAACTTTCGTCAAAACGCTGCCAGTGCAACTAAAGGCCAGGGGCGCTTTTACTTTTGAAGCCCTTAATGTAATTTCCTGATGCCTTGCGTATATCCGTTGGATGCAGAATGTCTCCAGGCATGCAGTGAGCTTGATTTCCTGTCAGCAGGGTTCACTGTTCGCCGTCAGCAGCTGTTTTAAGTATTAGATGGCAGTTTAGGAAAATGGTTAAGTCTGGCACTTGTAAATGAATTTAATCAAGGGCGCCTAATTTTTTGAGGTGTTAAATGATGGATTTTGCAGTGATGACTCCCAGCAGACATTTCTTCTTTGCTCAGCAGGCTTCGCATTCAATTCATCAGCTCGGTCTCAGCATCACCTGGTCACTCAGAAATCAGTGTCAAAGATGGCCAGTCGTGACTTTATCGTCAGCTATAAAATAGGAAGTTAATAAAAAGTGCAATATCTTGAGCAAATGGACGCCTATAAGCTCAGATGATGACTTTTCGGAATCAGTGAAGTCTAACGGTGAAGCCTAAAGCTTCATCTGGTTTGTCAACTAAAGTTGAATAATATTTAATATTTATTATGCATTTTTGGCATTAAATGGCGAATTTCTAAAATTGGCGCCTTTTGCAAATTGCATGATAATGAATATTTTATTATTTTTGAACTCCGAGTCAGTGGCAGTTCAACTGAAAGGGGTCCAATCAGAAGCCTTCTATTTTCAGCTGAGGTTTTAAATCTTGCAGTCAACAAGTTGGTGCGAATTTTCTCTTATTTAAACATGGCACCTTCATTTATTATTCACCAAGCTAAAGAGAAATTCGTTTTTCTTAAGAGAAATTCATATTTTTCAAGCAAAATTCTTATTTCTTCAAGGCAAAGGCGTATCTTCAAGGCAAATTCGTATTTTCAGAGCAAAGGCGAATTTTAGCAAACCAAAGGCAAATTCGTCATCAGCAATCATTGGCAAAGACATCAAAACACTTTCTTTGCAGGTACAAGTCAGAATTATCAGCAGACTTTAGACAAGATGGCGATTTTAGCAGAAGCAGAGCACTAAAAACTTCTTTCTTTGTCTTAAATTTTCTATTTCTCGGCCTTAAATTCTTTCGATGTTTGAGAATTGGCTAATTTTGGCAAAACAAATCATCCGGGTTGATTCGCACAGCTTCTCGAAAACCCATGTTAATTTTTCAGAAAATTTACTCCAGAGCATTAGTTCGAAGGTTTCTAATTTTCTAACCGAAAATTCTCGCACGGGTCGTGAGTAGAAGTCAAATTTTCGCAAATCTGACATTCTGGGTTGTCTTAGAATCTTCTTCTGGACAAAACCCATATCTCAGATTTTCGCCGAAAATAACTCTTCGAAAGGCTATTTTTAGCCTCAGCAAGCTATTTTTAGTTTTCTAGAAAAATTGTCAGAATATAGCCGTGTTCACAGTCAATAGGCGAGTTTTTCAGAGTACAATACACACAGACTGAATTCAAGACCAAATCGGTCTTAATTCATGATTTCGTTAGAAAAGCTGAGACCGATTTGTATCAAGCCGCAGAAGAGATAATGGCCATCACTTCAGTTACGGAGCCGCCAAAGCTATGAGTCAATGAAATGCTAGTTTGGGTGTGCAAAGATTGCTCAAGTTGCTGACATTCAGATGTGATACAGTTAACAATCTCGTTGAGGGATTGGTTAGTTTGAGACATTGACTGAATGACCTGAGAGCATACACTTGATTATTGATTGTTTACGCTAACTCGGATGGTAGTATTCCGCTAACTCGCTTTCAATAAGGACGCATGCTTGCACAATTGTCCATTTTAGATTAGATGTTTCGGGTTAACTGATGTAGTTTTCCGCTTAACTATATAGTTTACTTTATTAGGGCTTTAGCAATAAATCTTGCATGCATTGCAAGACTGTAGTTGACTCAAGGTGATTTTAGGGTTCCCTACACCTTTGATGTATATAAATAAGAGCTTTTGCTCATTTGTAATTAACTTTTGCTTGAGAGAGAAATATATGTTGCGCCTACCTTGCCCTCAATATTGCTCTTTTGGTATTTGTTCATGTGTCTTTACTATTATGATCAATTGTTTTGCCACATAGGGTTTCATGCGATTGTAATGGTGAATTCTTTCCATAGTTTAGATAAATCTGTTTTGTGCGTCTTTACTATTATGATCAATTGTTATGCCACATAGGGTTTCATGCAATCGTAATGGTAAATTCTTTCCATAGTTAGATCAAATCTGTTTTGTGCTTAATAAACTTGTTCAGATTGAGATAATAGATGCACCACCTTGCCTTCAAGTAGAGAATCTGAGCTTGGTTATCGTGTGTTGTTGTGAAACAATAAACTTGTTCGGATTGAGCTGATAGATGCGCCACCTTGCCTTCAAGTAGAGAATCCATATTCAGTTTATCGTGTGATGTTGTTGCCAATAAACTTGTCTAGATTGAGCTGATAGATGCGCCACCTTGCGTTCAAGTTGAGAATCTATACTCGTTTATCGTCTGATAGTCAAACCTTGCTCCGTTTCCTCATGCTCTGTTTTCTTGAGGAGACTGGATAGAATTTAAGTAATTAAGTTTAGTTGTAGTTAGTAGATCTGCAAAACCAGAAAATACTCAGCTGCAACGCATATAGTTTTCGAGAAAGCCTTGTACCTCTACAGCTGAAACAAAAAGACAGGATATAGTTTAGTTTATTTCCATTTGCAAGTACTTTTGTCAAGCACAACGAGGGAGCTTCCCCTCCTAATTTTAAGAGCACTCATTGCGTAGTGTGCATAGTTGTCCGTACCAACTCTTACTCCAGAGGTGCTAGTTGTTACGCCAACAATTCTCTTAAGTGACTTTTTGATATTATTTTATTTTTAGTCACTTTAATATTAAATTAATTAAATATAAAGTCATCTTATGATATTTCAATTTTGAGATAACTTTACAAATAATTAATCTAATATTTTATTGCCTTATTTCACCTTTTAGCCCCAGGGAATAAATAAAGGCTAAAATAAACATCTCTAGGTGGCGACTAGAAAGGGGACATTACATCCCGCCCCTTGGGGCCAAGGGGTGTGTTGTCTTGGTTGGACGTTGCATGCTCTTGGGCTTAGATGGGTTGAGTAGTTTACAAGCACCCCTTTTCAAGGCTTTCCTATCAAGCCAAACTATGATTGGTTGTTAGAATAGATTCAAGGAATTTCAATCATAAGAGGGATGGACAAGACAACATGGATAGGAAAAGTAGGTACAAGTATCCACTAAGTAGGCCACCCGAAGGGTGTAATTGTCTTGGTTGGACATTCTTGCCACTTGGGGCCAAGGGGTGAGTTGTCTTGGTTGGGCGTTGTGCGCCTTTGGGCTTAGATGGATAGCTTCGGGTGCACTTATCATGTGTCTCATCCAAGTCCTATTATGATTAAAACTTCCACTATGCATTATGGATATTGGTAGTTATGTATTTTGTATAGCTTAAATAGATAAGGCATTTGTTATGTTCTGATCATATGAATTATATTTCCGATAATATCTAACATGATTGCAGGATCTAAACGAAGATTTATCTTGCTTGAAGCATTCAAGTGGTAAGTTATAACCCTAACTATGTAATGTCCCCTTCTCAATAGTAGTCAGTTCTGTTGCCTGTCAGCCTATTCCAGATGCTCATAGGCTTGTAGGAGGCAAAATTAGGGTTTACAGCTGCTTGGAGGTTTCTTTGGTGTTTTCAAGGGTTTGTATGCAGTTGTTTTGCAGAGTGGTTTCTGGGTCTTTCCGAGTTTTGAAAGAGCTTCAAAATGGTGTGACATGTGTTTGCAACTGAGGACATTTTCAGACTTACTATTTTTAGTAAGTTACGATTGCTGCTCGGATTGTGGTTAACATGAGTTTGGAACCACTTACTATTTTTAGTAGTATGCTAGTTTTAGTAAGTGCTATTTTCGAGCAGTGCTATGTTTGGCAGCAGTTTAACATTTCACTGCAGTAAATATAGGGCTTTGCTCCATCATTTGGCATCCATTTGTTTACTACGATGAAGTGTTGCTGAAATGAATTCAGACCCCTTGCTTTGAGGAATGCATACCTCCTAGCTAATATCGGTTCAGTGTTTGAAAGATAACACCTAGCTGATTGAGACTGCTTCTTCATCCAAAGGTTGCAGAATGAGCTTCACAATTAAATGTTTTGATGATATTTTCTATTTTCAGGTTGCTGGTTTGTGCTTGGTTGAAGCATGTTTTTGATCCAAAATTTTGATGCAAAAAATCCGCACACAATCGAATCTAGAAATCACTTAGCAATAAACATTATGGATTCTGGAAACTTGATGTCATTAATTTTGTATTGTGTCAAATTCAAAGCTAAAATTTATTTCTTACCCAAGTGCAAGTCATTATTAGGTCTTGTCTATTTTTATTTATCTTGTCCTCTTTGTGGCCCTTTTCCCAATGTTCATAGGATCATGGAATGGAGCTCTTGAAATCATTCATCTAAGTGAAGAAAGAGAGGTTGTGTTGAACACTTCCGGAGACTGAGAGGGGGGGGTGAATCAGTCTACACCAAAACTTAACCCCTTCCGGAACTTAAAACTTTCAGCACAACTCAAACTCTTTTAGCAGATAAAGATATAACTTTAACTAGAGCAAGAACATAGTAGATTATCACAATTAGGATGTCTAACACCTTCAACAAACTTAACCAATGAAAGATATAGTAGTAATCAAATCAACATCAAAGAGATGAAAGTATAGAACACACACATGCACAAGGATACACCAGATTTACGTGGAAAACCCAAAGAGGGAAAAACCACGGTGAGAGTTAACCCACAATATAAGGCTCACTGCCAAAAAGACTTGTCGGAAGGCTCACTGCCTAGGGCAAGATACAAATAGGACTTGCAACATTGAAGTACCAACCAACTCCAAGAGCAAGATATAGGGACCTAATGAGATTCACTATGTCAGAGTAGGTGTAGAAACCCTAAGTTTCCCCTAATCCTAAATCTGAAAGTTTTCTGATGTTTTTTTCCTGGAATTTTAGGTTGTTGGACGTTTTTGGTGGTTTTGCAAAAAAATAAAGAAATTGCGATTTTGATAATAAATGATCATAAATTCAATTAAAACATTTCAACTCTGTAAACTGTAAAATCTACTGAGAATAAGGTTGCCTGATAATTTATTATTCTTCCGGAAATGATTACAGAAAAACCCAGTTACATGCAATCAAAAAGGCAATGAAACTTTATTAAGGAACCTGGCACTATTGCTGCAATAAATGAGGTCTTGATGCTGGTACGGCTGTGATGATAAATCAATTTCCCTTGCCTCAGAAGGAAGAAACCACAGCTAGGAGAATATGCGCCCTTAGCAATGAAACCCAACTGCACATGATGAATACCGTTTTTGCTCTGAAGACCAAAGTATAGCTCCCCTTGGAAGGTACGGCCAGGTACAGAAATGTACGGCCTTTTCACAGCAACAAACAAAGAATAAAAAGTACGGCCCAATCCCTGTGCCTCCAGATCTTAAGAGTTATGCGCCTTAACTGAAGGTTGCTTTTCTGAATAAAAACCAAGTGATTTTCTCTGCTGAGGAAGTACGGCTGTAGTGAAGGTACAGTCTGCTGCAAATGGTACGGCTGACAGCAGCAATAAATGTGAGTGGTACGGCCTCCTCAAGACTCTCCAGAATATCAATAAAAATAGGCGCCTTGGTTTGCAATAGCTTTCCAGATGACAGAATGTCTGAAAACCCTGAAGATTAATAACCTCTGAAGCTCTATAATTTCTTCTGGATGAAGAAATCTCACAACTGGCAGTAAATCGGGTGATATCTCACACCCTCTGAACTGATTCAATGGAGATGGCTCGTTCTCCAAGAATTTCGAACACAAACCCTAAGGTCTCCGTTCTCTGGCAAAGACTGGCCAATTTTCAATTCATAAAATGTCATAATGGCTCAATTCCCAAGGCAAAAACCTCTTTATTGCTCAAAAGTGCGATTTCCTTAAAGATAGGGAATTTTAAATATTTGACCTTTTAATTCTTTTAATTTTTCAATAGTTCTCCGTCAAATAATTATAATAAATTATAATTATTAACTGGCCCCTTTCTGATGATGGGCGCACCCCTCAAGACAAATCACTTAAGTTATAATTTAATATTATAACTTTACATTATAATCATTAATAATTAATATTTAATTAATACAATTAAATATTAATATTTCTCTCGTTACTCATCCGATTACTGTTCCGTTGAAGCTGACGAACCCTGGAGTGATTCTGAACGCTGCCAAAGTCATACTGCTAAAAATAGCAGGGGTCCCACACTGCCTGCCAGGAACTGCTAAAAATAGCAACTCTGCAAGAAGTCTCCGATCGAGCCCAAACGAAGGCCAATTGATCAAAACTGCCAATCTGACGCTGAGCCAAGCTCCCAAACGATCCTCTAACCACTCTGTCAGCCTACGAGGGTCTCCTGATAGGCCAATCTTACGAACTCTGATGCTCGTCAAAAATGGGGACATGACAGTAGGATACAATAAGAAATAAAAGGAATTACAAAGATTGTCAACACAACTCTTTGTTGATTGAGGCGTTCAATCACTGTTGAACTTTTCTTTCACAATCTTCAACACTATCTTTGTTGGATATTCAATATGAGCCGCACATAAGCTTCTTTGGACTTGTACACCATGTCCACTTGTTGCATTTGAAATGATCTTGCATCTATATCCACCACAATACATCAATTCTTCAATTGGGTCGGCCAAGAAGAGAAAAACCAATGAATATAATTGGTCGGCCACCAATAACATAATGTGGTCCAATCCCAAGATAGAGAGGGCCAAAAAAAATCTTAATACTTCTTTCAATGTGATCTAAAATGAATTACACAGAGGCCCACATCAACCTAAGTCGACATCAAGGAAACATGTGGATAAATTTTTTGAAGCACATAACCAGTCAGCCCATTAACACTCTTTCAATTGAATTTACTTGATTTGGTTCTAAACAGGATAGGTTAGGACCCAAATCTATCATGACACATCTTCCATTGCTGGCGCAACCCCCCAAGCACACAACACAAGCAAAAGAACAAGCTCTGTTGGCTAGATATCCACAAATAACCCAGAAAGCTAACTCAAGACACAATGCGGCACCAAAGCAGCGAATCAACATCGTACGGGTCACATAGGGATGTTCCTTGAACATCCAACATCATTTCAATACACTTCATTTATACTACCATGCCATCAACAGCCACCGCAGACCAAATAGGTACAAAAAACTTTGTTTAGGAAACACAAAATACATAACTAGATGATGTAACACTTGTAAAACAACTTGCGGACCACTTTAGCATATGATATTGGAACTGAGACATTGCACAGACATTGTAAGGACTTTCACCAACCCGTAGGAGTAGAGACACCAATGTGGAAAAATGCGGAGCATTTTTCGGACCAGTCTAGACAACTAGCAACACTGCCAACCTTCTGCAATTCATAGAACTCTCTTCAACAACACAAGTGACCTGAAAAGATTGGAGTGCAATGTACATAGAGCACTGACAATGAGTACCAAACCGTAGGACTAGAATTGCAACAATGAAGGAATGTGGAGCATTCTCTTGGACAGACTTCAATGCAGCTTCTGAACCAGAATCATTTGAGGAACATGTGGAGACTAGATCTTCCTTTCAACAACACATATACTATCAGGAACATTAGGAGAGAGAAAGAGACATATTGTAGATCTTTAGCAACATCTCTCCAACATTAGTTATGGTTCTAATCCTCATCTAAACATATTAGTATGAAATCAATTCTTCTGATAGATATAATGCATTTTATGAACATCAACAATCCTTCTTTGATAAGGCATGACATCCAATCATGAACTTCTTCAGCTCTTCTCTTCTTTGATAAGGCATGGCATCCAACCATAAACATCTTCAAGTCTTCTTTGATAAGGCATGACATCTAATCATGAACTTCTTTAGCTCTTGTCTTCTTTGATAAGGCATGAAATCCAACCATAAAATTCTTCTAGTCTTCTTTGATAAGGCGTGAAATCCAATCATGAACTTCTTCAACTCTTCTTTGATAAGGCATGACATCACCGATGTTAGCCCAAATTGAATATGACAAAGACAAGCAATGCCAAGGACTAGCAACACATTACTCAAGTGCTTACTTCAATTACACCTAGCAATTAGTGTTGACAATAGCAACCAACAATCTCCAACTATCAGTGTGGACATCAATGATAACAACACAACCATAGTGTTGACACCAATGACAACAACACAACTATCAGTGTTACATCAATGACAACAATTGCCAACAGGTTGTAGTTAGAGCGATTGGTAATTCTAAAGATTATCATGCACCTCATATAGGAGGGTGTTTAGAATTTTGCTAAGTTATCGGGTTCGCCCCTACAGGCCCTGGGTTCGGTTCGGGTTCGATTCGGGTCTAGAATTCGGGTCCGGTCCGCCCAAATTCGCTGAGGGTTTGAAAATCCCTCTGTCGGTTCGGCTAGGGTTCGGACCCCTTACTGTGGGTCCGGACAGGGTTCAAAATTTTCAAACCCGATTCGAACCCAGGCAAAATTTCACACCCAGGCACACTTTTTCACGCAATTTTGCATTTTTTTAATATTTTTTTGACTCTTTTTTGGTGAAGCAGATCACTAAAGAACCAAGGATGCTTCTATATTGAACACCCTAGGTAGAAAAAGATGAGTTCTAGCTCATGAATTTGGAATGAGTTCAAATGACAACTAATCTTTAATGGATTCATCCATGTAGTATCTTTAGTTGCTTTGCCCTTCCACTTGACTAGATATTCTAGTTACTTTTGGTAATCTTTATCTTTTGTCCTCTAATGACTTTGGAGTTGATAATTGAGGCCATCTTATGTTTTTCACATATGAACCAACATCAACTTCATTTGGTTAACTCTCATAGAAAGGGAACAAGTTTACTACACTACTCATTAAAGATAGTAACTCATCTCATATGCATTTAATGAAAATTGTTTCAACATCTTATATAATCTAATCTTCTTCCATTTTTGTTAATTGTAGGTCCTTCTCGAAATCTCTCCTTCCTCCAATACATGAGAAGTAGAACCAAGTCACCCACCTAAAATTTTACTTCCCTTATCTTCAAATCAGCATATTGCTTGAATTTGGTGGTACTTTACTTGAGTTGTTCATATACTTCTTTAATGTATCCTACAAACTCTTCTGCACTACACATGTTCACATCAACCATGTCTCACAACTCAGTCACTCCCCTTGGAATATGCCCAGACACAATTTGGAAGGGTCTCATTTCAATGCTCTTATTAATTGAATTGTTTTAGGCAAATTTAGCTTGCATAGGACTAAATCCCAGTTGCTTGGTTTGTCTTCTACAAGACATGTCAATAGGTTTCCAATGCTTCTATTCATAACTTATGTTTGACTATCAATTTGTGGATGGTAGGTTGAGCTGAATTATAACTTAATGTTTTCTTTCTTCCAAAAAGTCCTTAAAAAATGTCCAACAAATTTTGTCTCTATCTAAACTGTTAAACACTATGCTTCTTGATAACAAATGCAAGTGAACTACTAATATAAAGTGGTGGTGTATTTTTGCTATGTTATTTGACTATTAATATGGTGGTGTATTCTAAACTTAATTACTGCTGCAAATATGTATATATTTCTGATTTTTATATGTTTTTGTATTACCGAACCCAAAATGAACCCAAACCCAAAAAAAAAATTCCCGAACTGGCGAACCGGGTTCTCGAACCCGAACCCGAACCCAAAACCGAACTGGTAACTTAGGAATTTTGAGCATTGAATTGTAATAGGGTGCACCCTTACAAAGGGAAGACTTGTCCAAATTGAAGTCTAGATTTTCCATTCAAAATTGCATGTACGTGTCTAAAGGAGACATTCAAATAAAAAAATTGGTTTAAGTACAATATTGAGGTGTGTGCTTGGAGCTAAGGGGTGCATTTGAAAGAGGGAAAATTGAATATTTGTTTACATTGTTAGGTGTGAGGGGAAGTATAAGGTGTGCACTTGATAGAAGGGATACTAGGTTACTGTTTGAAGTCACCTTGTGAGACACATGTGAGAAGCAGAGGGGTACAATTTGCAAAATAAATTTGAAGGCTTGGTTCAAAGGTGCATGCCTAGTTTGTTGGGGTGCACCTCAACAAAGGAAAAATCAAAGGCTAAGTTCCAGCCTTCAGGTGCATGTTTGGGGTATAGGTGCACACCTCACCAAAGGAATAACTTCTAAGTTTCAAACTACACTATTAGGTGTATGTAATGTCCCCATTTTGGCCATACGCTCTTCTTTGACTAATAGCCTATTTCCGGAAATCCGTAGGTTGATCAAAAGTGAAATTAGGGTTTCCTTGCTTGGAGGTTTGTGGCATTTCTAGGTATTTACTATTTTTAGTAAATACTAATTTTGGCAGTGGTTCAGTTGTCAGCTTTCATTAAGTCTTGCTTCCAGCTCAGTTCTGCTTTCTGTTGGTTTTGAAGTAAACTTACTATTTTTGGCAGTGGCTATTTTTAGTAAGTCTAATTTTGGCAGTGGCATCATCAGCAGTTCAACTCAAGTCATCTTGTTATCCATTAGTCTCAGTTTGGCTTTGGGTTTGGTTTTCTCCTTGGACTGAGTTTCAGACTTAATCAATTTTCATGTCTTGAAGTTGTACCCCATGCCTAGGCTTGATGACTTCAAGTTGTTTTAAAGAAGGGGACATAAAGGGGTCAAGTGAGCATTTAATTATTTAATAAATGCTTTATTGTTGCAATATGAAATGGATGCCTAAAGGGGAAGTTGAATGATATTTTATTATTTCAAAAAGTATAAGGCAAAAAGGTGGCGTCCTTTTTGGAAGTTGAAGTGATTCAACTTCTTGGAATTTGAAGAGTTCTTGTTGCTTCATTTGCCAACAAAAGCTTATATATTGCTGCTGTTTGAAGAGCTGATTATCCATGAATTTATGCTAATGTTATGCTGTCGAAATGACAACTTGGTTTTTACTTCGAGGGATGCTTACCTCCTAGTTTCAATCCAATTTCGTGTTTGAAATACAACACCTAGTTGGTTTTCATTGCTGCTTCTCATCCAGACTAGCAGATTGAGCTCAACAGTTGAAGTTTTTAATGATATTTCCAGTTTTGAAGTTGCTGATGCAGTCACAGCTGAAAGTGGTTTTTGCATACAGCTTTTTGTGTGAATTTAATTTGCTTGTGGGTACTTTTCCAATCCATTCCTACACCCAAGGCGACCATCTTTGGAGAGTTTCAGATTTTAATTTTGAGTTGTTGATTTTTACTTGTCAAAATCGCCCCTCATGAAGGCCGTACCATTCTTGCTGCATTGGGATTCGTGTAAGAATTAAATTACGAGTTTTTGTTGCTGTTTCTTCATCTAATGTTGGGCGCCTATCTTCTAGCAGCTCATTGGTTTTCGTTTCACACAAAACGGAGGTATTTTGAGTGAGTTGTGAATATTTATTTGAATTTCACAGTTGCTGATCAGAATTTCCAGAATTGTTATTTTACATCAGACTTGTTTAAGTTTGAATCTTCAGTCCTTTCTTCATCATTTATTGTTGATGTCTAACATGGAATCATCCAGTATCATGGTACATTGAATCTATTGTAATTTTCATGTAATTTGCAGCTCTTTTTCCATATTGTAAGACTGTAAACAGTAGTACTGTTCCAGTCCTTTATTGCTGCAATTCTTTCTTTAATTTCACATTAGTACCCCTGGATGGTTTACCGCCAGTGTGGATAATTGGATTTGTATTACTCTTGTACCCACTCTCAAGTGGTGAATCCCCACAACTCTGTGGATGCCCGCCGCAGCGGACGAATTGTTTTAATTGTAATCTTTTCCCCCCACTGTTTGGTGGTAGTGTGGAAATGCTCTTCATGGCTGGTTATCCGCCTATTCATTTCTAGTTTCAATTCAACACTCCGTCATATGTTAGCACCTCGCCCTCAGTGGGATCTTGAGTGCACATTCTTGACGTTGAGTAGTTTCTTTCAAGTATTTTTCATTTAGCTCCTCCACCATATGACAACACCTATTCCTCATTGGGATTGAGTGTGCATTCTTGGTGTGAGTTCTTTTCAAGTTTGGTTTTCTATTTGGAGCTAACGCTAATCAAGTTGGTTAAGTGCTGGTTATGTTGTGTTACTTCATTGAAAAAATTGGTTAGCATATTTCAGTGTATGATTTTTTGAGGGCATGGACTTGGAAGTAGGGGGTTCAACTTTTATAAAATAGGAGTGTATGGGTGCATGCCCAAGTATGAAGTGTGCACCTCACAAAACGAGAAGATTAGGTTTGAAACTTATATTTTCCTATTTATAGGCATGTTTGCCATGTAGAAGGGCACACCTCATCAAAGGTATTGAATTTTAAATTTCAAAATTCAGATTTGAAGACTAGTATATAGGTGCATGCTTGGTATGCAAGTGCATGCCTTGCTAAAGAAAATTGATTTCAAAATGAAGTTCAGAAAAGGTTTTCATAGGTGTATATCCAATGTAGAGGTGCACACATCAGAAAGGTGTAATGCCAATTTTCGTTTTACTTCTATAAGCCATGTGCTAATGTAAGGGAGAATTGAAGTTTGAAATTCAAATTTGAATTCCTATGGAGAGGTGTGCCTCTTAGTATAGGAAAGTTTGTCTAAACTTCAAGGTAATCTAGGCTTAACAAAGGTATGCACCTACCTTATTCAAATGCCACCCAAACTGCTATTTTGCATAAGGAAAACAGCTATAACTAAAATGAATGGGGGTGCCTATTTAATCATCATAACCTTTCAAAATAAAGTGAAATTATTCTATGAATACAAGAGCAGCACTCAAGATAGGAGTTAGCTTTTAGTGGCAGTTATCAAAGGAGGTTAGCAGTTATGTATGCAGAGCACTTTTGCACCTGTTTTAGAAGTGAATTTGTGCTGAAATAAGCCTTTTACATATTCATCAGCAGGTTGCACAGAAAACTGAAGTATGGAAGAATAATAATCACCAGCAGATTTATTTTGTAGGGGATTTTACAGTCTTCACCAATGGAAAGCTATTTCAAGGTGAAAACAACATTCAAACAGCTGTGTCAAAGACAGGTGATCAATAAAGGCCAAAGGCCACTAATCGCTAAATGAAATCAAGAGACCAAATATGTATAAATGAATATTATCGCCCAAATAAAAATGTGGATGTCTAGCTAATATACACCAATCTAAAGGCGGTGATTAAAGACAGCGATGAAGATATTTACAAATATGGCGGACTTCATCATAAAAATGTTTATATTCCAAGTCAAAGATAATTACATGTGATTAAGATTGTTGTAAAACTCCAAAAGAAGTGATTTATATTATAAGAGGTAGTGATTAAAGAGAATAACAAAGGCTGTGAATATATTAGACAAAAGGAGCACTTAGTGTTACAAAGGCAATGATTTATATAAAAGCAGCGATTCCATATAAGACAAAGACAGTGATCCTTCATGGGTAGCGATCAATATTGTTAATGGAAGTGATAAAAGATAAAAAGAGCAGCGACCAAGTTTATATTAAAGCAGCCATTATGTTTTAAAGAAAGACAGTGATTAGTAAATAAAGAAGTAGCAATTAATGTATGAGTAGCGATTCATTTGCAAGGAGGCAGCAATTGATATTTATGGATGATAAAAGAATTATATGGCAGCAATTAGTATGTTTCTAAAGGTATCATAAAGGCAGCACTTGGAATTAAAAGGAAACATAGTTTAAGACAGCAATTAAGTGCATGAAGGGATAGCAATCTGTTATGAAGAGATGTGCTTATCATGGAAAGGTGTGACTGTTGTGAAGGGTTGTTTTGTTTATGAAGAGTTGCCTTGTTTTAGTTGTTTCCATTTATTAGAATCTTTGAAGGTATATAAGGAAGATGTGAAGAGTAGTTTGGAAAAAAAAACAATTAATGATTATTATGAGAATACGAGCAGATTGAAAAGAAAGTAAAGGGCAGAAATATGAAGTGTAACTCAGATTTATTTTGAGTGTATATGCAGCCCATGTATGAATGATAAATGCAAATATATATAACAAATATATGCGAAGATTAGAAGCAGAATTCTATGTGAAAATATTGGCATGATAATGATTAGTTTTTGTGAAATGAATGAGTGCATGATTATATCAGATTTATGAAAGAGTAGTGTGTATGATTTATAGCAGATTTGTGAAGGAGTGGAAGTATATGAGTGTGAACCTGATTTGAAAAGGAAATACTTACATATACAGAATCAGAGGTAGTGATCAGATTTATGATTGGATCAGAATTATGTTTGGATCAAATTTGAGATTGGATTAGAATTGTGTTTGGATCAGATTTGAGAAAGAAGGATATTGTATGAGTTGTGATAATATTTAGAAGGATAGTATCTGGGTTGGAGCTCAGTTTGTGTAGGGGTTGGAGCCTGTCAAATAGAGATTGGAGTCTCTTGCTCGGTTGGAGCTCAGTTTGTGTGGGGGTTGAAGCCTCCAATAGGTTGGAGCCTATATTTTCGTCAAGTGGAGATTGGAGTCTCTAGTACGTTGGAGCCTACAACAAAAAGAAGAAATTAATATATAAAATATAAGCAATATTTTTCCGTGGTTTTTTTCCGAAAGGGTTTCCACGTAAATTACGTGCTTTCATTGTGTTCTCAATTGCTAGATCTTGCACATGTGTGGTTGATGTGATTGATTGAATTTGGAAAAGTAAAAGTTTGTATATTATACTGATTCACCCACCCCCGCTCACCCCCTCTTAGTGTAACCATATGCTCATCAAAGAATATCATAATTCTTGAATCATTTTATTTATTTTCTTCTTTATTTTTAGATACTCCTTACAACAGTTAGTGACAACTAGGAAACATTTAACGAAACTTGATAACATCTGCAACTATCACAGCCTCATTTCTTCCTCTATTGTCTACTAAGCCTAAGGTGTCTATGACATATGGCTTAAGAAATATTTGATCACCAACTTCCCGATGTTAAGATGAGACATTATGCACCCAAATAAAAAAAATAGAAAACAATTGTTTTAAATTTTAATAGTCTATTTTGCCTCCTATACCATGTAAATATTCCTTCTTTCTTCCAAGGTCAACCATTTATACATGTTATCATGTTGTTTATTTGTTCAAAGCTTTGACACAAATCAAAAATATTATCATGGCATAGATAAACTTTGCTCAGCATGGGGTCTCAACATTTGCTGGCCATCCTAGGGATGTTAGGAAGTCCTACCAAAAGATGGTTATGCACCTGGGACATCCCATACTTCTAGAAGGACATCTTGAGATGTAGGGGTTGCGTGGCAAACTCAACCTGGAAAATACTCTTAGGAATAGCCCACTTGCAATAGATCATACATTGCAACATGAGAGTCTGGACCATCTCAATACAGGCCCAATTGAAGGATCCAAAGTGAGGTACCTCATACCATACAAAATTGTGGGCTTGATAATGGCATCAAAAGAAAACCATATTGGGGTAGTAATTAGTTTCCCTTTCCAAATCTTGCACTTCGCAGCTGAAATACATGGCCCAAATCAGGTTCTTTGGCATACCTCATGCATTGAAACTTTGAGTTTTAATATTGGGTCCAACATTGAAATTTTTGTTGACATTGGATTCATAGACAGCATATTGGCCTCTTTGTATAAAATACCCTTCTTATAGTGAATTTCCTTCTTGTAAGAAATCCCATTCATTTGAAGTTTCTGACTTCTGCAATTTGTTTTTTGTTTTAAGAGGATCTTGGTGATAGGTGTAGATAATGGTTTCCCAAATAGCGTGTTCATTTCTTGACTGGCTGGATAAGTATATTAATTCCTTGTCATATGCTGGGAAATGTAGGATGACCATAGCAATTCCAAATGATAATACACCATTCTTCCTCGCTTCAGCATTGTCCTTTATGTATCCTTTTGCATCTGTTTTAATCTTAAAAAATATTTTGCAATTTAGGTAAGGACAAAACACCAGCATTCCTAACATGTTGCTTCAAGTTATCAAATGCAACTTGCTGGTTTTTAGGCCATGTAAATAACTCATTTCCGTGATTGTATGGAGAAGGGCTGCTATTGTGAAGAACGAAGCTATGAAGATATCTTTATTATGTTTCTTTAGCTATCACAAAGTGATTTGACACTTGCAAGCCAATTTATTGGGGCTTTTATTGACATATGTGTGTTTATGCAACCATCTATTTAAAATTCCGAGGAAGAAACTATTGGTAAAATTAATTATCTAAAAATACAAGGTTTCTGAGCAGACAACTGGTTGAACATAAGTTTAAGCTTGTTTTTATATAAATTTAATAGATTATGAGTTATCTGGAATTTTCATTCAGGATTCTGCTGCTGTTCCCATGCTTGATGAGATTTCAGACAGTCAAGATAGCATTGCTCATCAGTACATGGAAGATATTGAAGTAGTTGATCCTTCTAAGAGGGAAAATATCTTCTTGACTGGAGTACTTGATGAACTGAAGGTTACAATTTTTAGCAGTCATGAAGTAAGAACACATTAGAACTTTTCATGCCAAAAATTTCTTCTGAATGTGTAAGTTTTTTAGAGAATGATTTGCTGAAATTTATTGCTGGTTAAATGTCATGGCAGGGAAAACAAAATCTAAAAAAGGTGTTGCTTGGCAGGGAAAGTCGTTTACTAGAATTCCGGGCTTTAGGTAGCAAGGTAATTACAAAATGTCTTTTGGTTTAATTATATTCAATTGGTGTGGAACTTATGATACACTTTGCTTTTGTCTTTGGGAACTTACCATATTTTCAATAAGTTGATTATCTTTTATTTATGCAGGTCGAGATTTCTATGAGAGAATATGATATGTCCATTGGGGTTGTTTTACAATCATTAGAAATTGAAGATGCATTTGGAAGCATGGGAAACCCATCAGCTCAATTTCTTGCCCGGTCATTTATTGAAAAGTCAAGTAAAGCTCATGAACCCATTACACACTACTTAGACAAGAAGAAAGGGAGAAAATTCAGAAAAGCCATGAATGATAAAGGTTTTGAGGATAATGAATGTTATTTTGAGGCTTCAGAAGCTTTGATAGATTCTTCAGAAGAGTTTCAGTCTGAAGCCCACAGACAACCATCAGAAACATCTTTGGAATACTTAGATGTGGAGTGTTCATCTAATGGTGGTCTACCTTGTGAACTACCAAGCTTTAGGCGGATTCCTGGGTTATTGCCATGCCTAGAAGGCAAAGAAAACGGCCATGCTTTGGAACAAAGAGATAAGTTAGATAGCTTTGTAAAGGCACAAGCTATTCTTTTCAAGCATGATTCTCCAGCATATGTAAACATAGACAAACAGGTTTGAAATTCTTCCTTTAGATCTTGTTTCAGTTTTGATTCATGCAAATTTTGAATTTTATTTATTGTTTCATTAGAGAGCAATACAATATCTGTTATCTGATTCTAATATTTGATCTACACCTGGAAAATGTCTTGTGCAGGTAATGCTTTCACTAGCAACACTCTCTTTTTTTTGCAACAGGCCAACCATTCTGGCAATATTGAATTTTATGAATGCAATAAACATTGAAGAAATGAACGAAAAAGCATCTGAAAAAGAAGTTGATGCTTCCACAACAATTATGAAACAAGAGTCCAGTGAAAAGGACGTGAAAGAAGAACCAATTGCAAAATTAGATCAGAAGGAGTCTGTTGTGAAAGGTCTGCCGGGGAGAGGCAAAGATAGAGTTCTTTTCTCATTAGTACTGAGTATGGACCAAGCTCAAATTGTTCTGAACAATGAAAATGGAACTCAGCTTGCTATTCTATCTCAAGATAACTTGCACACTGATATCAAGGTATGGTAGAATTCTGTCCTTATTTCTTCTTGAAGGCCATACTGAAAGTTGCATTCTAGACATAACTGTGAGATTATGTTTATTGCTTTCTTTAATTATTTGCAGGTATTTCCATCCTCTGTTGGTGTCATGGCTTCCTTAGGAAATTTGAAAGTAAGTGATAACAGTCTTGACTACACCCATCCATACTATTGGATTTGTGATATGCGCAACCCTGGTGGCTCTTCATTTGTTGAGGTGTGTTATACTTTAATATTAGTCATTTTCTTATTGTATGTGCCACCCCCAGCCTGAAAGATGAAAATTGGGGAGGGAAGGTAGGAGAAAGAAATGAGTACCAAGACAAGAAGATTGAAGCTAAAAAAAATCACAATTCCTGTATGCAATGACCATATAAACTAACTTGCAAGCGATATTATCACATAAATAGTAAGGAAAACTGGATCGGAAAATGTATTTTATGAACTTCCTTCATTTCTATTGAATTATGTATGTTTAAAACCTAAAATGTTCTTTGTTATAAATTTTAATGATCTGTATGCAGTCCGATAGTCATTAAGTGGTTTGCTTGTGTATCTAACTGACTGGACATTCTGTGAAAAGTATATGCCTTTGATTTCAATAGATTCATTATCTGTATTTGTTTTTTACACCCTGATGTCTTCCTTCATAAACACCCTCACATCTTCCCTACTGTTTTTAATCCCTTATTATGTCCTCTTCTGCCACATGCCCTCAACTGTACAGCTACACACCCCTTATTATATTCATCCATGTCCAGGATTTATTTCTATTTTTGCTTATATAAGTATGCTTCTTAATCTGAAACTTGTATAATAATGTCATTTAAGCTCTTTCTTTGCTTTCTAGATACCATGCTATTATGAACATTTCTGTTATCGTGTAACTTGATGTAATTTTGGGACATCACCCATTTTCTGAACTCCCAGATTGCCTTTCTGCCCTTTTCTCCATACAAAAGCTGGTCCATGGCAACTTGTAAAGGGCAGCCTTCATCCTTTTATAATCTAATATAGTGTCATTTTGTCAAAAAAGAACATGTCTAAAGTATTCAACAGGCGTGACTAAAATATTCTTCAAACTCTAGAAAAATTAGGATTTAGGAATCATGTGATAGATTCAATATAAGTTGTTTAAACTTCATACAACGTTTCCTCTTTCACAATAAATGGTCAAAAAGGAAAACGGTTCAAATCCTCTAGAGGCGTTAAGGCAAGGGGATGAAGATCCCTTTAGCCCTCAGCTTTTCATTATAATCGGAGAGACACCTATAGGAACTCTAAAGTTCCAACAACAAGAAAGTTTCTGTTCTTGGTATGGGGACAAGTAGGAGTTTGGGGTTCAAATACCTCTGTATGGCCTATTAGAAAAGCATAATCATAGAATAGATCATTAGCAAGAGATAAGCATGAATGAACATTTATACATCCAATTCTTAAGGTATAGCAATCATAGCTAGAATATATATATATATATAATCCTTATGGTCATTAATGATTAATGCCTTGATAGTAAAATCTACTAATGTAGACAAACTTATCTATAACTCAAAACTAAGTTCACATTTATGAACTATGCTTGCCTAATCAAAAGATAGATACATATCTATACGTATGATGTTTCATATATGTATATCCATATTAATATTATAATCCTTATGTTCATTAATGATTAATGCTTTGATATTAAAATCTACTAATGTAGACAAACTTATCTATAACTCAAAACTACGTTCACATTTATGAACTATGCTATTCCCTTTGTCTAATCGAAAGATAGTATCATACAACTATTGATTGAATCTCTTTATCTTGGGAGTTGATTAACCATCAGTTATGAATGATAAAAGAAGGAAAAAGATATAAAATATTCTATTCATAACCACAACAATGATACGGAACCTGGAAAATCTTGCTAACTCCTACCAAATTGGTTTAAAGAATATCCAAAATTTTGTCTCATTCAACTAGAAAATGTTTCAATGACACTCTTAACATAAACATGGTCATAAGAGAGGCATGCAATTGATTACACTATAGGCACACAACAAATTGACAGGGCTTTGGAAACTTTAAGCAAATTCAATGGCAGGTGCAAAGCGGTACTCGTCAACCGATGTCATCTTCCTTCATGTCTGAGTAAGGAGACTTTAGTCACGATAATATGAAAATGTTCTGGTGGACATGCATGCAAAATACAGAAACATAGACAAGGAACATGAACCGTATGACAGAATGGCTCAAAGAGATAAAACGATAATGCAAAATGTGGAAACTCAGACCAGGTGAATGATCTGCTGTAAATCTGATTTTGAAGAAATAATAAAAATTAATGCAACAGCTGTAAGCTTCTAAGGAGACAATTAAATAAAATATATGAAAGAGCAGTTCTGAAGTCCTTTTTAGAAGCTAAGGTAGGATTCACAGTTCAAGAAAAGATCAGAAGAGTCATCACTGACTGAGAAGTCTGAAATTTAGAATCTAGGAATTCCATTATTAAGCCGAGGTTGATGACTGTTGGCAGAGCTATCCTCATTGGTTATAGCGGACACTGCACTGCTTACAGCTAAAGCTGAAGACCTGGTTATGGAAGTGGTAATATGGGTGTGGAAATAAGATATTGCTTGGTATAGGGAGGATTATGTCTTAGGAATAGCATCGGAAGTACATTGCTTGAACAATTTGATGCTTTGTCTATGTTGACAGATGTAGAATGGACTCCATACAATCATCATTTTGGTAGGTCTGAAAGAGCCTTGCAGCACCTGATGCTTGACAGTTACAATCCTCAATAGAATAGAGCTAGGTATCTTTATTCAGAAATTCGGAAATAAGTACAAAGGATCTCCTTGCATGTCCAAATAGACTACAGAATCTCTCTCTCTTTCTCTATCTCTCTCTCTCTCTATATATATATATAAAACACGAGATAAACATGCAGATGATGAATACAGTATCTGAGAGTATCAATATATCGATGCTAATGGAATTATGTGTTATGAGTCATGCCCTTACACAGGTAGCTAATTGATATAATAAAATTTATAACACTATGGACATTGTAAAGAGCCAACAATCTTTATATCAAGTGATCCTAAGTAAGTACCTTCCAAAGAGTTCAATATCTGCAAATCTTGTCTTGACAAGGAATTATTAGTAACATTTTGTCTGGCCAAGCATTCTACAGTATTTCTAGGAAAAGCATGTTAATAATGGGCCTATTAATATCATTTAATGTATTGGAGTATTTTAGTGAAGGATCTGTATTATCTTAGCTAAGAGAAATGTTGAAAGCAATACTAGCTAAGAGAAATGTTGAAAGCAATACTAACTTGTTGTATAGCTTCACTCTAACTTATAGAGTAACTAAGCAAACAAATGGCATAAGAGAAGTGTTGAAGGCAATACTAGCTTGTTGTATAGCTTCACTCTAACTTATAAAGAAAGTAAGAAAACAAATAGCATCATAATTCGTGTATCCCCAAAGGGTTTCACTGACTGCAATGGCTGCAGGATATGCATAAAATGGATTTGTTGAAAAGGCTTTAGAAACTTTCACACAAATGCAATTGGCAGGTGTAAAGCCAAATCCAAGAACCATCCCAGTGTCCTTGATTGAGGCAAAATGGGAGTTTTGGAACAGGGTATGGACATCCATCAAAAGTGTAAAGAATGCAAGTGCCTTGTAAGCATGCATGCAAAATTGTGGAAGCATAACAAGGCACACAAACTATTTAAACAAAAAAATCTCTAAGAAACTTAATTTCATGAAATGCAATGATTGCACAATATGTATGAATATATTAGTCAATAAGGCTTTAGAAACATGCTAGCAAATGCATTTGGGAGCTATAAGCAGGATTCGTCAATCTTTACTAGCATCCTCCCTAAATGTGCAGTTTGGACTTTGTGATTGCAGGTTAAAATTTGTTTCTTGAGGTGTGTGGTGAGAAATGCTTCATCTATGAACAAGTGCAATGCTTCCTTCCTCTTCCTCTTCCTCTAGGTTCTCCCAATATGGTGTCCATGTGTGGTGTTGTTTTTTCTCGCTCTCCCTTCTTTAGTGGCATTTTCAGTCCCTTCCTCTTTGGTGCCTAATCTATGGTGGTTTATATTCTATTCTATCACATTTTCACTCACCTCACTAAATTCCTTTTCACCTTCTTTCCGCTATTCAGCTATTTTTAGCCTTTTTCCAAAAGATATGGGCTATAATGGCTCCATGATTCCCATCCATTATCTGCAATTACAAGACATAAAATAGAAACTTAATAAGGATTATAATGACTGCAATTATATTCGATAGATGGAGATTCTAATTTAAAGAATGCATGAGTAATTATTCCAGAAGAAAAAAGGAGGGTTGTGACAGACCAAAGCTAGCAATCAAGGCAGTAAGTAAATAGGACCAGGTATCTATACATAGCACATGTTGAAGGAGCTAATGAAATTACCATCATTTAGTGTGGGGGTACCAATATAGTATCTAATAATGTTTTCCTAGGAGTGTCTAAGGCTACAAGGGGTTTGTCAAGGGAATGCTGAAGCTTTTAGTTCTCACCTTCCTAACATTTTAGTCTTATGTCTTACTTCCCCTATTTTTAACTTGCTAACTGCCACCCCTTTTTTCACCCCCTTCAAGACCCCAACCTTTACTAAGGTTATATTCTAACATTTCTCATGACTCTCTAGTATAAATATCTTTTATCTTAATTCCTTAGTTTTCTTTGTTCCTAATCATTCCCTTCCCCCTTATGCACTTATTCTTTATCTGCTCACTACCTTTTTAAAACCCTATCCCTATAATTGAATTTATCCGATTCCTTGATGGTCCATTTTTCCCTAATGCCAACACAAAAATCACAACGTGAAACACATGGAGATCTTCTTTGAATACAATACTCATATTAATAACTTATACCTAATCCTATTTGCCATTTTTCCACAACCCTTGTTGCCTTTTCTTCCTCTCCTAGTGTTCCAATTTCTCAAGTTGCTTGTCATGCTAGGAAATATTAGTTCAATCATCGTATGATATGTACAAACATTAAGTGGATGATAATTATGAAAATCAGATTCACCCTCTTGGTTCTTTTATTGAAGTTGCTCCTTTTGTGAGTTACATATAAGTAGTGGCAACTTAATGTTTTAATATTTATCATTTCCACTTTGGTATTGTTTTGAGAGTTTTGTCAAATATGATCTGTTTTTCATTTAGATGTGTGATATTAATAGGTTTAATCTTTTCATGACGATGTTTGTTAGATCTTTTCATCTTTGTGTGATTTTCAATTTTTTTGACAAACTTGTAAGAATGTACTAAAATTCTCATGGATATTGTGTCTGGTCATGCAGCTTGAATTTCTCTCCTTTAATCCTGAAGATGAAGATTATCAAGGTTATGAATACAGTATTGTTGGAAAGCTATCAGAAGTTCGGGTTGTATATTTGAATCGTTTCGTACAAGAGGTGTGATTATCATTTTTGAAGTTAAAAGCAGTCCATATTCATTTAAATTCAAAAGTGGATATTTACAGTTTTGTTTTTGTGTTTACACAGATTGTAAGCTACTTTGTGGGCCTAACATCGAAGGAATCAAATAGCATTGTGAAATTAAAGAACAGAGTTACAAACTATGAAAAATCATTTACTAAATCAGAAATTGAAGGATCGCCTGCTTTAAGACTAGATCTTTCTCTAAGCAAGCCTATAATAATTATGCCTCGCAAAACAGATAGTAAAGAGTAAGTGAATTTTATTTTTTAATAAATTATTGTAATGTTTAGATGGAATCTTAGATGGGTTGCATTGTGCTTCTAGGTTACTTGTACATGTCTTTATGTTTAGAAGAGTGTGATACAGTAAAAGCATACTTCATAAATTATGTTCTTCTAAGTAATATATTTCACAAGTTTGGCCATGATGCAGTTTTTTGGAGCTAGATGTACTGAGTGTTACTGTGCAAAATTCTTTCAAATGGATTGGTGGAGACAAAAATGAAGTTGGTGCTGTTCACATTGAAGTTTTATCACTTCAGGTACATTTTTGATAGTTATTAAATTGTAGCATGCTAACATGCTTTCTGGTTCCATTGAGCATTTCTAATCGATTACCTGAGCATATTAATATGTATTTCAATTTAAATTTGAGCATTGATTTTCTGAAAGTTCTTTTATGGTGTTACCCATTGCAGAAGAGACAAATTTCTTATATTTTTACAAAAAAATAAATAAATTATGTATATAGATTATCTCTCTCACCCAAAGTGAAGGCATTGTGCATGAAATATTTGTTTTCCGTTTCTTAGAGAATGTGTTTGCTTGTTCTTTTTCCAAATCTTATCAAGGATACATTGGCTAATATGTTCTTTTCTCAATCTTATTATATAAGTTGAAGTTGATGCACAGAACTTTGTTTAACAAAGACAATTCTTCCACAGTCCATTGAAATGAGTTGAAAGAGTTTTTGGATAAAATTGTGTATAATCTTTTATGATCAATGTTTTGGTTCACTCCATGATATTTTTCCTCTTCTTCATCTTGATGATGCATCACAAAGTATGAGTCGAAACATTGATGATAAATACTTACAAACAATTTCATCCAGAAACTCTTTTAACTCAGAACTTGGTTTGTTTATTTCAGGAATACTCTTTTTAAGCCCGAAGATGACTTGCCTAAAAGTGTAGGTAAAAACCATAATTGCAATAGCTATGCTAATAGGCAATTATCATGATTATGTTTGGGTGTATATTGATTAGCTTGCACCTTCTCTTCATAGGTTAACTATTTTGTTAGTTGTATACATGCTGCTATTCATAGCATTTTCATAGCTAAGTTTGGTCCCAATTTTATCTTGGGGTATTTCTTTATACTGGCTTAGGCCCCTTTGTAATTTAGCTTTGAGTTGCTTCCATGGATCTCCATAGATTACAATGATGTTGGTATCTAATACTAGTCTGCTCCCTTAGTCTATTGTCATGTCTACAACCAAATTCACTCCCTTAACATTCTATCAATACAACTTGTTAAAGAATTGTCTCACAAAATAGGTGTTTAATACAGTGTTTGTACTAATTGTATGCTTTTAATAGAGAATATTTTGAAAATATATTCAATTCAAATGGATCTCTACCTATGTTACTTCTAACACTGAAAAAATGTCTCTCTACGGTTTGTGTTTTTGGCAAATT
The DNA here is from genome assembly GCA_007258455.2 of Sequoia sempervirens. Lineage (NCBI taxonomy): Eukaryota > Viridiplantae > Streptophyta > Pinopsida > Cupressales > Cupressaceae > Sequoia > Sequoia sempervirens. The sequence goes on along the minus strand of VDFB02358134.1, from coordinate 179,319,910 downwards.
ATCGATTGCATCATTTTGGTTCAATATTTGTCAACATCATTAGTCACATGCCTCTTGATCTAGTTGAGTGTGTTATCACTAGTTATTAGTTTAGACAAATCGCCATGTTCGATGAGGTGGTAGGATCTGTTGTCTTTGGTCTCTCTAGGAGGTGGAGATAGAGATGCACTTTATATTTAGGTGTCCTCCTACCTGTTTTGAGATCTAGGTAGACATCATCTTGAAAAGACTGCAATGGTACTTTTGTAGCTTTTCTCATTATCCAAACTAGAGGTGTTTAGCACTCTACCTTCACAAAGTAGTTATTTACATAAGTGCTGGCCTTGTTGGCGGTTCTTTTAGAAAAATGCTCTCTTTCAGAAGTTGATTTGTATTCCATGGTATTTACACGTTTTGACTAATGTATAGTCTACTCCATCTGATTTAGTTTTAAATTATATTGCTTGTTAGTTTTCGCTTTTTATTTGATTGTTGAAATTTTGTTTAGCACTCCTTACTAGCAATATTAACTTGCTATACTTGTGAGCCTTATTGAGCCACATAGATCATTTGTGGCGATTAATAATTTCTTTCTTTCCTTATGGGAAACTGACTTGGAGAAACTCATTTAGGTTTGACATGTCAAATAGGCTGTCCTAAGTAATCATCCAAACCTTCTAGGCTTATCAAAACCCAGTCAAAGTCAAATTGGTTTTTACAAGTAAGCACATTTGAGCTGCAGACTTTTAAGATTCACAAGACAAGTTTGCACTTCAAAGGAGATCGATTATTATCAAGGCATTCGCGTTGCATCAAGGAGTTCGTTCTTCTACAATAGATTATCTTATTTCTTAGAGCAAATCGATATTGTGTATATCTTGCATCTAAGAGAGGTGCTATTTCTTATTGCTTTAGATTGGCCTAGTGTGTGGCCAAGTTGTAAAGCAGATTTGCTGCTCATTCAATTCAATATATAAGTGATATATTGTGGCTGGGTTTTTCTCCCTTAAGGAGGGTTTTTCCCAGGATATATGTTGTGTTCTATTGTTCATGTGTTGTTGTATTTCTGTGTTTCTGCTTATTTCAAATCTGATTCTAAAACTAACATGGTATCAGAGCGGGTTCAAGAGATCCGATCAGATTTAATTAAGCAGATTCTTCATGAAGTTCATTTTGGAAGGCATGAATTGTAGAATTTCTTAATTTCTGATAATGTTGGATGACTACATACTTGGTGGCGAGATGTCTTCAATCTAGGGAGTAATTATATTGGTGCTTTGTATTGGCACGTATTGTTCCAAGAGCAAAGGGCGAATATCATTTACGCTAGAGTTCAAACCTTTACGTCTCTTGTAAATTCATATTGCGGGGGTCTCATATGTTCGACTTACAGAAGCGTTTGAGGAATTGTACATTGCAAGCGCTAATCCATTTACAGTGCCCCGATATCGGGATTGTTTATCTCATCGAGCATTTCAATGGGAATGGACCCCTGGATTACTACCTCATCGAGCATCATTCGTGTGGGAGCATGTGCTTATGTATATTCTGCAATTATTAATTAACGGTGATGCCTTTGTAATTTCCTTGTTGAACGGGGAATTGGCTTATTAATATATATCTATTGTCATACCGCTGTTGGAGGATATTGGGTTTATGTTTCTGAGATTCAGTTCATGGAACGACACTTCCTATTGGGTATCGTTTGAAGTACCTTGTCAGGAGATTGTATATTTGTTGATAGTTCATCAACCATACACTCTACAGAAGGCGTCAATATCCATCATTTTGTTATGATCTATGGTGATTGGAGGAGGGCATATTTGTTGCCGAATGCCCACAGGAGATATCGAAGCCATTGGCAGAAGCATTAGTGACAGACATATTGTATATCTGCACGTTTATTTATAATATTGCGTATTCACAAGGAAACGACAAACATAGATTCTGGTAGCATAATCATATATATCACCGATTGATATCCTTGAGCATCTATCTATTACTTTGGCATCGTCTCAAATTCAGGGAAGCATCGGGAGTTTGAATCTGTGGATGTGTAAGTCAAAAGATACATCGTATATGGGGCATATTGAATTTAGAAGAAGCAAATCATTTTAGACATAATCAGAAGATAGTATGACACATAACATTGACAAACTGGGAGAAATCGAGAATAATTTTGATCCATCGAGTCAGGGTTATTACAGTACAATAGAGAAGAACAAATTTGGGCGTATCTGGAGGTCTTGTGTCCTTGTATCTGCTACATGAAGACATTTTTCTGTAGTAGCAGATTTGAATCTTTAAGTGCAAAGATCAGGAAAGAACAATTGGTGGATTGTGAGGAAGATTAGACATAAAGAGATAAGTATTTCATGTTCATGAATTTTATGTAGTTATTAATTCATGCAATAGCATTGGAATAGTGAATCAAGTATGCTTCTAGCATTGGTATATCTCTTCGGGATAGTTTGATTCTATGAACTATTAGTAATCTCTCTAAATTACTTCTAGGACGGATCAAGGAGCAAAAGGATGATGAGAGATTGCATTCAAGGGAGGAAGAGCTTGGTGCATCCTGTGAGGGAGTCACATAGGCTGAAGAATGGAGACACAACTTGCTGCCATGGGACTGAGTTGGTGGTTGGAGACATCTCTCGAAGAGGAAGAACCCATACAAATTGTCTTTGGGATCAGTTTCTTTGAAGAGGAATTAACATTCAAAGGGAGTCTGACAAACCAATAGAGGCAACCTTGGATGAGGAGGTTAGGAGGTTGATGCAAGTACTTGGAGCTTCAGAGGGAGTCACATCATCATTAAGATCTGTTGTAATGTATATTTCTCTATGACGGAGAAGTATGAGGTGAAAGCCCTTGTTAGTGTATATTTCTCTGTGACAAAGAGGTATGAGTTGAAAGACCTTGTTAGTGTATATTACTCTGTGACAGAGAAGTATGAGGTGAAAGCCCTTCTTAGTGTATATTTCTTTGTGACGGAGAAGTATGAGGTGAAAGCCCTTGTTAGTGTATATTTCTCTAAGACGGAGAAATATGAGGTGCGAGCCCTTGTTCATCTCGGAGACTGAGATGAGACGCCATGTTGAGAGACTCCATGACGACATCACGTCGAGAGACTCCGTGATGAACCCTTTGTACTTGCGTTTTTCCACGCATGGGAGTAGCCATGGTGGACGTCATGTTGAGAGACTCCATGACAACATCACGTTGAGAGACTCCGTGATGGGCACTTGTACGTGTGTTTCTTTCCACACATGGGAGTAGCCATGGTGGACGTCATGTTGAGAGACTCCATGACGACATCATGTTGAGAGACTCCTTGATGAACCTTTGTGCTTTCCACAAATGGGTGTAGCCATTGTGGGCATCATGTTGAGAAACTCCATGACGTAGATATCTGAAAATATCTCCCTAGCTAAGAGGGAGTGTTAGTGTTTGGTAGCTTTAGGAGATATTTGCTCCTTAATTAAAAGCAGGCGGCCTACATATTGCAAATTATATTTTATATTTATATTTCTTGAATGAGGCCGACCCTTGTGAAGAGTTGCCTTGCTTGTGAAGAGGCACATTACCTTGTATATAAAGAAGGCTATTCTCATTCTTACATCATCAATTATTATTATTCTCAAGACAAGTTTGCACTTCAAAGGAGATCGGTTATTATCAAGGCATTCGCATTGCATCAAGGAGTTCGTTCTTCTACAATAGATTATCTTATTTCTTAGAGCAGATCGATATTGTGTATATCTTGCATCTAAGAGAGGCGCTATTTCTTATTGCTTCAGATCGGCCTATTGTGTGGCCAAGTTGTAAAGCAGATTTGCTGCTCATTCAATTCAATATATACGTGATATATTGTGGTTGGGTTTTTCTCCCACAAGGAGGGGGATTTTTCCCAGGATATATGCTGTGTTCTATTGTTGATGTGCTTTTGTATTTCTGTGTTTCTGCTTATTTCAAATCTGATCCTAAAACTAACATGGTCGATGCTTGAGATGGCACCTCTCGACTCCATGGAGTGATACGATAGTTTTGCTAGAAGCCCACGTGGAGAGTACTAAGCGAACAGGTGAGAGATGGCCCGTAAAAGCCTTCCGCCCATCGCTAGTAGTTGCAGGGGCAGACTCCCGTTTAGTTGCCTCTAGACTCGGATCGATCTGGACAAATGACTTGACTTAGTAAACAATGAATATGTCGGAAAGATTACTTTCAACGGAAATGCCAGAACAGTTGCTATAGAATTTGCAAAGCCACAAGACACAGTCACAAAGGAGGGTTGTTGTCCCTACCTTGTCGCCTTCTTGAAGAGGTTTTCGTCTCATTCAAAAATACATGACAATTGTCCAAGCTGTGATGATCCCCTTTCGCAAAAAGACTCCAGTATATGTACACTCCCATGAGTGCCTTGCAAATGGTTGGACAAGTCCATAATTATTAAATTTAAATGTTATTATTTAATAATTTAAATTTATTTTATTATTTAAAAAATACTAATTATTATTATATTATGTAATATTTAATTAATTTAAATTTTTAGTGTTTAAAAACACTATCTCCCGCCCATATTTGAAATTTGGGCCCTGATGAATTAGGGGACATGACAGTCCTCCCTTCCCAAAATTGCTTGCCCTCAAGCAATTGCAAGCCTTTGTCCATGAGTGCTAGATCGATCCACAAGTGACGAAAGGTATGATCTTTGAGGCGTGTCCACTTTTACCAAGTCTTTTGCTGTGCCACTCTAATATAAGCAATGTCAAACTAGTGAGGCAACTCATTTAATAGTGTACCAAACCACCTAATACCAGGATCCCAAATCATCACACTGCCAGGTCCAACAACTATGAGGAGATAGATGTATCTCATGGTGCTAGTAGCACCCATCAATTTCCCATCTCCAATTGATTTCCCATGGATGTGCAAAGAACCCATCATAGGTACATCCTTGCATGTGAGTCCCATAGTTTCAGACCCACTCGAGGGTCTCATATCCATGACAAACCATACATTATCAAACGTCATTGATGAAGATCAACATCTCCTATAGGAATAGAGTAAGACATCTCTAGGAAAAATCCATCCTTTCATCTCTTAAAAAGGACAACATTTGAATACAAAATGTTTCTCAGTCTTAGGTTCTAAGGAGCATATATGGAAAATATGACTCTTGTCTCAATGTGAAGCTAGTGGGAGCAAAATCTGAGTTGTGCAAGAGGAACCATAGGCTGCAAGATAGTTGGACTCTAGTATACCCTAGGAGGGAGATTAGTCCATCATTGGATTAGAGATAAAGATTTGAGTAGCGATGATGCTTTGAAGATAGTGGTTCTTAAGTGCAATCCATGTGGATGCTTTGTAAATCTCAATATGCATACTTTGTTTATATGCCCCTTGGAGAGATTAGGAGTATTGACTAAAAAGTTCTACAGTGGTGGCCTAACTATATTGAGGTTAATGAGGTGCACCAAGGAGGAAGCTCTTGCATACAAACAAGACTCAAGCTCTTGATTTTTAATGCTATAGATGATCTAAGAGAAAGACAAGGGATAATTGAGATGGCCAGTTTGAGAGTTGGTCATTAGTCTTAAACTATTTATTGAAGTCACCATAAGGAATATTGCTTAAGTAATGAGAGGGATTGTGCGAAATTTTGCAAAGATGGTGGCATGAGGGACTGATCTCTTAGCATGAATATGTTTAGATAACATTGTAGTCAATACTCTCTCTATCCAATTTTGATCCACAATCAAAATGTATGGGCCTCAACTCTTACAATCACAAAAGAGGGTAGGTATGACTAGGGAGTGAAATAGGTGGATCTCCATTTGAATGTCCTGAAACTGAACTTGAAAGCTTTGCTTTTCGAGGATGGTAAGAGCAACATATAAATGTAAATCCTAATGAAAACCCATTGATAAATGGATTGATCAAGTTTACCATATGATTATCCAACAGGTCAGTGGTTTAAATGTGTTGAAGCAAATTAGCTAATAAGCTGAGTAGTCAATTATTGACCTTCTTGACTATTTCCTATCTAGTTCCATTTCAACGTGCTTTTATTTAGCACATGATAGTCATCACTATTCATATTTCATTGTTTTTTAGCCAAAATTAATAGTTTTGGTGTTTGATTAGAGGCAAGGAAACTGGGGGCACTTTCCTAGAATTTTTTGGGGTGTCTCCCTTTTCAAAACATTTTGGGGATGGAGGGATGCCTAAGGGATGTCCTCAGGAAGACCCCAATTATTGAAAAATTATAGGGGACATCCTATGTCATGTCCCCTAATTCGTCGGGGCCGAAATTTTAAATATGGGTGGGAGATAGTGTTTTTAAACATTAGAAATTTGAATTAATTAAATATTACATAATGTAATAATAATTAGTATTTTTCAAATAATAAAATAAATTTAAATTATTAAATAATAACATTTAAATTTAATAATTTTGGACTTGGTCGACCATTTGGAAGGCACTCATGGGAGCGTACATATATTGGAGTCTTTTGTCGGAAGGGGATCATCACAGCTTGGACAATTGTCATGTATTTTTGAATGAGACGAAAACCTCTTCAAGAAGGCGACAAGTTAGGGACGACAATCCCCCCCTTGCAACTATGTCTCGTGGCTTTGCAAATTCTATATCAATTGTTCTGGCATTTTCATTGAAAGTAATCTTTTCGGCATATTCATTGTTTATCGAGTCAAGTCATTTGTCCAAATCGATCTGAGTCTAGAGGTAGCTAAATGGGAGTCTACCCATTCAACTACTAGCATTGGGTGGAAGATTTTATGGGCCATCTGTCACCAATTCGCTTAGTACTCTCTGTGTGGGCTTCCAAGAAAACTATCGCATCACTCCATTGAGTTGGTAGGCGCCATCTCAGGCATCAACCATATTGACATTCGCATCAGGGCGACCATCATCAAGTGACACACTATTGCACACCGAGCTAGCATTGTATTGAATTCACTCCGACAGTAGGAGTATTATTGGAAGTTCATGTAGTGTCGCTCTGTCATAGGCATGTCAACTCGTGAGTTTACATTATTTGCTCTGATCTAAAACAATAACTCTACTTGCATTGTATAATCCATTTTTGAGAATGAAGATGGTTCGATTTATTTTGATTGCAGCCTAGCATACAACAGATTGTGTGTTTCTTATATCTGGATGTTAGCATTTAGCAGTTCTGTATTTAGCTATTCATTTTACCATTATCCACTTATGTGATAAAAGTGAATCAGTGCAGTGTACGAGTATTCTTAATTGGAAATGTATGACATTTTGTAATCTCTCTTTGAGACATATTTGCTAGTATATTGAAATTTGAGTGTTTTATGTCATGTCCCCAAATTGGAGGTACTAAATTAATTATTTATAAAGTTATTCCAATAAATTAATATCAAAAGGATGACTTTATATTTAATTAATTTAATAAAGTGACTAAATAAAATAATATATTATAAAGTCACTTTGGAGAATAAAATAATAATATTTCTAGAAGCTTCTTGGAAGTCATTGAGAAGTCTTTATAAGGATCTAGCGTTTGGGCATTCTTGACTTGAATTTCATTTCTCATTACCAGTTTGGTAAAGAAGCTTGAATGTTTTGCTTTGCTTGAGGGTTTGAAGACTCTAGAGTACCAGGTTCGGTTGTGAAAGATCAACCCTAGCTGGAATTGTTGATGAATCCATTGGAGAGTTTTGACAGGTGCAATAGCTGTGATATTATTGCCCTTCTGACAGGTGTTGTTTAATTGCAACAGCTGGTTTATTATTGCAATTATTGAAGGATTTGTCGGTTTGCAACAACTGAGGTATTGTTGCAATCATTATTTCTTGAAGTGTCGTAGTAGCTGATGTATTGCTGCAATTTCATTGGAAAGAGGAGTTCATTGTTGGAGGATTCGATTATTTACAAATTTAATGGTCTTGTGACCAAATTTGTAAAACAAGAAGATATTCGATTGGAAGAAGATATTTGCAGATCTTGGAGTTACTCTCAGCCATTGGAGAAAGTTGACTTGCAGGTTGCTTAAAAGAAAAATTCTCAATTGAAGGCAATCGATTGTTGGCAGATTGGAAATTAAGAAGAAGAAATCTGTCTTATTTAGTAAAGGCGATCTTATTGCTGAAGAAATAATAGTTGTCTTGCAACAAGTTCGATTTGGACTTATTTCCAGTCACAAAAAAGAAACGAATTGTTCAGGGACGACTTCAAGCTAGGAAAACTTCAGGCGCAACACTCAAGGAGTTCGATATTCCTATTCCTGAAATTCTCTCAGTTGGAAAATTCGAATCTCATTAAGGGAGTTGGGCATAATTTCTTGGAAACGAATTGGAGACATTTTTGGCAGATTCGACTTGAATATTGTGGGCATATTGTTGATTGATTTTACTTGGAAGTAGAGGTGCAACAACAAAGTGAAATCTCTGGAGAAGGAAGCAATCCATTTTGGCCTGGCTGTCTTAGCTCCATTAGAATGTCATTCTCACGTTTTGTTTTAGTTGAATATATCTCATTGTAATTACATTTTGATAAGCACTGACAGGGTTATATTGCTTCCATACAGCGATACGTCATTGTACAATTGAAATATATAGCAAGATGCATATTGGGGGGTCTGATGTCAATCTTTATTCTGCATTTTATGTTACCTCTCAAAGTCAGACAACAGTGTAATTATTTGAGCATTATTATATCAATTCAAGGAGTTTAGAAGTTTGCTTCCAAAGTGTTTGTGAAAATAGCTATGTACTGTAGTTGCACAATTGCTCTTAGTTCAGTCATCTATTGCATTGAGAAATGTTGTCCCAGATTTTTGACTTGTTAAAAATCAAGACAACTAATCAAAATTTTGATAAAATTTGAAGGTTTTCTCTTCTAGGGCACGCATTTCGAGGTGAAAAGATCAGCAAATCTCAATTTTAAGTCTATAGTCCTTTGGGTTACCACTTTTTACGCATTCTTCTCCGTTTTTGTTAAATTCTGAGTCTTTTTCAGTGTGTTTTTGGTCAAATTCGAGTTTTTGTAACCTCACTGCAAGTAGGAAAATTTTGGCTTAAGAGCAAATTGCTAAAACTTGAAAAAGTTCCGAAATTGCTTTACTTGTCTAAAAGTCCGATTTTGACCAAGTTTTCCAAAATGCTCATTTTATTTTTTTTGACTAAAATAAAATTGTTAAGTGGGCCAAAAGGCCTGATTTTCACTTAATTGCATTTGCAATGTAGTGATAAAAACCCGATTTTAGTCATTTTACTTGTTAAGTCTTTCAAAAGCCCCGATTTTCTTTTAAAATAACTTGCAGTTACATGTAAAAAAGCTCGAACTCACTTGTAAAGTGATTGAAAAAGTCCGAATCTTTTTAAAAAATACTTGCAATGTCATTTTGAAAACCCGTTTTTGCAAGAGAGGATTTGCGTCGGTATCAAAAAAGCCCGATTTCATTTTTCAATGTCATTTTAACTTGCACAGAACTCCAGAAAGTTCGATGCCATTCCCGCGCCTAGGGTTTTCTTCCAACGTTTTTTGTAAATGTCTTGTTTAAAAACGCGTTTCTTTCTTCTTTTTCTTTGCATTTTATTTGTCATTGCTTTCATTTTGAAGAATGTATTGAATTATTCGCGTTTTTCTTCAACGTTTTCATACGTTTTTCTGTTATACAATAAACGCCTATGCTAAAAACGTTTTTACAAGAATGCGTTTTGTTTTTATTCCTTCTACATCTGTGTAAAACGCGTTTTCTTCTCTTATTTTTGACGTCTCTTTCTCTTTATTCGATCTTGATTCACCTTTCTTTCATGTGCTCTTCATTCCTCACGTTTCATTTTCCTTTTAAGTAAAAACACGTTTTTCTCTTTAGAAAACGTTTTTCTTAGCACTCTCCATTTGCTCTTCACATCATTCCATGCCTCATACACATAATGCATTTTTCATCATGCCATTCTCCCAGCAAGGATGTTTCTGCTTTCATCCACCAATCAGCTTTTGCCGTTTTCACATTCATCCTACGCCAAATCCTCCTTTTGTCATTTTTTGCAAATTTCACTATGGCTCATATTTCGGGTTTTTGGTACAAAATGTGCAAGTCGGGGTTTGTAGCCAGAATTGCAATTATAAAAATTGCAAAAAAAATAAAAATTGTTAAATGCCCCAGAAATTCCGACTGCCTTTTGTAAAATTGCTGAAGTCATTGAAAAACCCGAAATACTTAAAAAAAAAGGCTCAAAAGTTGAACTCTTTCAGACATGACTCCAAGTCCAAGCTAAAAATCTTTCTGTCTTGCTGGTTCAAGAAGACAAAGCGTTGCTTTTGGTTGTAATCACTCCATCAAGACCTGAATTCGTCTTCACCGTTCATTCTCCACCATTTTTCATTAGCCTTGCAGATTACTGTTCGATGACGGAGGAACCTTCTCTAACAAACAAAAAGATGAAGTACAGCAAGATATTCTTTCAAACTTTGAGAAAATCCCTTGCACAGTGTTAAGTTATGAAAGAGAATTGTTTGCAACCGATGATGTTGTTTCTCAGATTACTGCAAATCTTCACCAAGAGTTCGATTCAGATCGGTTCTTCATAGATTCAATCCACAAATTCGTCAATCATCCAACAATCTTTGATAAGATGCAAGCTGCTTTCGAAGAACACAGAGAGGTCACAGTCGGAGATCATGATGTTATCATTAAGACCGTGGCTGTTGCTAAAAATACACTTGGTTCTGATCCTAATGAATTGCAAGAAATCATCAACAAGTTCTTATCTTTCAGAGCTAGGAACGAGACAAGTTAAGATATTAGGTTGTTTTATGTATTTTCACTTTCGACAAATTACATGTGAAAGCAAAAATTGTAATTGCAAGTGTTTCTTCCACTTGCATTTTTGTAAAATGTTATTACATGTAATCAAATTACAATAAGATTGTAATTTTGAATAAGTCAATTGCAATTAGTTATCGGTTGAGAGATTTTCTCAAGTTTGTTGAGATCCTCCCACCTTTTTCTCCAGACCTTCCTCCTATAAATACTTGAGGGGTCTATTGTAATTGGAGATCTTTTTAGCAAGCAAGAAAACTCTGCAGAATTTTGCACTCATAAAGTCTTTGAGCTTTATAGTGGAATATTGTGAATTTTCAAGTAATATCAAGAAGCTGGAATTTCAGACTTTGAGCTGAATTCTCATTTTTGCATCCTTAATGTTCTTATGTCATTTTGGGGCATCATTTTGTGATTACTTGAGAGTTGTAGAAGATTGCTAGAGAGAGATTCGATTTAAATATCTGCAGTCTTTGTGCTGTAAATGTGAAGATTGAATTCATAATTAGTATTAGAAATTGAGAAGAATTATAAGTCTTTGTGCTCATAGTATTTCTCATTTAAAGTAGTCAAAAGATACATCGTAATTACAGTCTTTGAGCTGTTTTATGCTGTATATTTTCATCAAGTAATTATTCTGAAAAGGGTAGATAGGATCTCATTCCTCAAGACTTTGTGCTTATTGGTTGTTTTCCCGTCCCGGAGGAAGTAACGAAAGTCATGAGCTTTCAGGAAACTTTATTTCCTCTTTCTTAATTTCACTGTGTAGCTGCTGTAATAAATTTTATCCACATGTATTGTTTCTTTTCTGTGAAGAGAGAAGAACGTAATCTTTCCTAAAATAAGAGGAACGATTGCTGTCCTACCCATATCAGTTTTATTTAGTTAAAGGGGGAGCCTTCCCTAAATTAGGAGAGTTTAATCTCACGTGCTATGGTTGAAATCATCATTTTGTATACTTTAACAAGAATACAAAATTTTCAACCAACAAGAAAATCACAAAAAAATATCTGCACTACATCTTAGTTGCATTGGAGGTCATTGGCATTGTAGTTAAGTCATCATATGCATTTCATCATCATCATTCAAAGAGAAAGACAAACTGAGAACACTTACCAGCCAAGGACAAGTTTTCAAGCAAATTGTTTGACGAAATTCCTTAGCAGCATAAACAAAGAAATTATGGTTAGAATTTGCTAGGGACCTTATAGTGGTATTAGAGCTAAGAATTCTACCAGCTTGTCGGGTAGTTAATCTTGGTTTCAGCTAATCAAATAGATCAGAAATTTCAGTTTATAAGCATTGACTCAATGAGAGATGAAGAGTTCGGAAAGAGACTTTTTACAGCAAGAGATAAACTTGGTCATCTGTTTCTAACAAAAATGCTCTTCTTAGTTCATTGGAGGAAGTAGTGAATTGCTTGCATTTGGTGGACCAGACACCTTCTTAGTTAATTCAAGCAGGTATGATTCCAGTATTGATCTCTTTGGGTGAAGACAGGTTGTTGAAACACAAAGATAAGGAGGTAAGACTTGTTGTGGCCCATTGCTTAAGTGAAATTATGAGGATTACAGCGCCTAAAGCACCATATGATAATGTTACTATGAAAGTAATACTTCAAATGATGGTGGAAAGTTTTTAGGGGATACGTGACATCAAAAGTCCTACTTTCAATAAGAGGGTTGAGATTCTAGAAATGATAGAAAAGGTACGATCATGTGTTATCATGTTTGATTATAATGATCTTATCCTCCAGTTATTCGATTCTTCATATCAAGAATCAGGAAACGTCATTCAGACAATGTGAAGACAAGTATGTTCACTATCTTGTCCCTGATCCTTGATGAAGATGTTGATGTTTGCAAGCAACTGCAATCAGATTTGTTAGTCATTTGGAGAAGAGAACAACATGTTTCATCCGCAACATATGATTTCGCAAGAAGATTGGTTGAGTGGAAAGTTGAGAAGTTCAGGGAATAGTTGAATGCATAAGAGTTAATCTCATTTGGCCTATTGGTTCCATCTTCTCTACTTGAAAAAAACAGACCATCATCCAGTGGAGCAGCTAAGTTGGATGATGAGTACAATGAGCATCCTGAGCCCTCTTGTGATGAGACAGTCAATAAGGGCCTTGGTGATGATTTCACAGATGGGATTAGCGCTGTCCTAATTCCAGATTAGAATGTGTGCATACAGGACTTTGCAGAAAAAGAATTTCAGGCACAATCAAAAGCTTCTTCAGGCAAAGTTGAAGCTAGACATACACCCCATAGTTCGCACAATTTGAGGAACCAGTTGAAGGTGAATGAGGATGAGATCATGGCAACCTTATCTCATCATGACAAAATGCACAAGCTGATTGAAAATCACCTTTGGACAGTTCAGTTGGAGAGAAGACAAAAGGGAGATGAAGCAGAGTCTTCTCATGATAGCTTGCATGAAGTCAAAGAAGGTATGGGAACAATGAAGACAAATTATTTACACCTTTCAGATTGTGACCACCTTCTCAACCTCGTTGAGATCTATTCAGATGCTTTGATGAGGAAAGAAGAGGAAGTTGATAAGGTCTCTGACGAGCTTCAGGTCACCAGCGATTCCTTGAAGATGACTCAGATAGCTCTTCAGGAATCAGAGATTCATGTTGATGAGCTCTACTTGGAGTTGAGTTTGGCTTGAGAGTCATCATATACAACAGAGGCTCAGTCACCTATGGTAGCCAGGACACTTTTTGAAGATAGCAGCATGATTTCTACTAGCATTCATACTCAGGATACAGGTGTAGTGCCTTGTGTGTTGGATAGGCATGAGGAGGTAGTTGGAGATGGGTGCATCATTCTTGATCTTGAGAGGTATATGATTGAGTTGCCAATTGGTTTCAGTCTATGGGATGTAGATAGTCATGTTGGCAATAGTATTCCAATATCACCTTCTTGGGTTTTACCTCCTACTTCATGGATTGATGGCTGTCCTACTTTGCTGGTTGGAGTTCTGTCAGGGTACACTTTGAGGGCAGCAATTGTTGGTTTGGATAGGAGTTGGGATGGTCACCTTGGAGTTAGAGGACAGATTGTTGATGAGTTCTTTTCATCCTCTGACAGTGGCACCACCTTTTGCTCCATCACGGATTTGATTCACAGATTATAGGGTGGTGCTGTTCTGATTTATACCAGCAACCTATTTGAGATTGGCATATGCTTCTATGCACCTATGATGGGCATCTTTCACATCTGTAGGAAACCACTCAGTGTGGATTGGATTGTTGATAATATAGGCACATCAGTCTTGGCTGTAGGTTCCGACGTTATGGCAGATTTGGGCACGAGGCTCTACATTGGCACTTTTGAGATTGACATTGGTCAGTCTTTTTAGAAGAAGATGGTTTCTTCTAAGTCTTGCACATTGGACTTTGGTGTTGTTCCAAGCTCTTTTCAGGGGATAAATGGCATTCATGTGGTATTTTTATCACTTCGGAAAGTAAGTCAGGACACTGGCAGTTGCTTTATGATAGTGGTCTTGTTGACGTAGCTGCAAGATCAACTCATCCAATTGTGAGTTGGTCTTTTTCGGATGATGGCAGTATTGGATGGGATACACGACTACTTTGGTATTCCATTAGCGCAGGCAAGAAAGTTTCACCTTGATTGCATTATGAGGTGTGCTCATTAGTTCCTGTTCAACCCACATACACAAAATTTGACTATGCAGAGAGATGGGTTGAATAAGAGGAGTTCAGATACACTCTGGTATGATATATTTCTAATTACAGAGGATGAGTCCAGGCTTGGTAAGTCTCTCACTTCGTTCTCTCCAGTCAGTTGCTTACAGATGCTGGAGTTTGAGATTTGGGTCGATTGGACTCTAGGGGTTATCTGAGTGGTGCAGCTGAAGTTAGTTGGTGTTGAGTTTAGAGGACTTCTAGTTAGTTCATGGGATCTAGGTGGAGTTTGTTCATGGACAGTATGGATGCCCGAGGTTCATGACCATAGTTCGTGGATGGCAGAGCTCACTAATCAGTGGATGGTAGTGATCCCTATGCACAATTTATATAGAGATGATTTTCAGAGTTGGGATCCAGGAGTTTACTTGTTGGGCAGTTGGCTTCATAGATTGACAGGGCTTGACAATGTTAGGAGTTACAACTGTCTACAGAGGTTGTTGGTTGGAGTTCTTTATAGGATCATTTGGGATCCGGGTGGTTGGCGAACAGACACAGATGGTTTGTTATTTAGGTATCAGATGTTGTGGCAGTTGAGTGGATTTGCAGTTGCGGATTGCTTGAGGGAAAACAATCTTTGGGAAGGGAGGACTGTCATGTCCCCGAATTGGAGGTATTAAATTAATTATTAATAAAGTTATTCCAATAAATTAATATCAAAATGATGACTTTATATTTAATTAATTTAATAAAGTGACTAAATAAAATAATATATTATAAAGTCACTTTGGAGAATAAAATAATAATATTTCTAGAAGCTTCTTGGAAGTCATTGAGAAATCTTTATAAGGAGTTGTTGGCTTAGCATTTGGGCATGCTTGACTTGAATTTCATTTCTCATTACCAGTTTGGTAAAGAAGCTTGAATGCTTTTCCTTGCTCTAGGGTTTGAAGACTCTAGAGTACCAAGTTTGGTTGTGAAAGATCAACCCTAGCTGGAATTGTTGAGGAATCCATCCAGGGTTTCTATAGGGGCTTCATTGAAGAGTTTGACAGGTGCAATAGTTGTGGTATTATTGCCCTTCTGATAGGTGTTGTTTAATTGTAATAGTTGGTTTATTATTGTGCAATATCCCCTTTTTTGCTCGTTCTAGTTCCTTGTCGGTTTAGCCTATTAGCTGACCCTCGTAGGCTAATGTAGATGGGTAGAGGGTCCTATTTGGCAGATATTAGAGTGTTCTCTTCTCTAGAGCTCAGTTTGGTTCAGGATTGGCCTTTGTCTAGTGATTCAGGATTCAGTTTCATGCACTTACTATTTATAGTAAGTCATCAGGTCAGTGGAGTTCAGTTACTATTCAAAGCAAGGCTCCTGGACGCGTTGGGGAAGCAGTGTTGATCCCAGTTTTCAGTTGGCTTGGCGAAATAAGGTTTAATGTGCAAGTTCTATCATTTAATTATTATTAAAGGTGACTTTAATAGTAATTGATCATTAAAAGCATACTATAAAGTTATATTATAACTTTATGTCTAAAGGGGGCCATTTAATGACTTAAAGTACATTAAATGATTAATTAAATGGGCACCTAGTTTGAGGAAATATTTTATAGAGTTATAAAGTGCACATTTAATATTAGTATGAATGATTAAAAAGAGGCTTCTAGAGGATCGACCTCTTCTTGGAGAAATTATAAAAGGGATCAACCCAAAGTATTATTCATTCATTCCAAATTCTGATTTTTTTTTTGTTTAAAGAGTTATGTTGTCGAGAAGAAGAAACCTAGGGTTTCGGCCTTTTCTACCATTTCAGCTTTGGATAGCGTAGTTGCTTTGAAGTTTGTGCATTCCGAGGTTGTGAAAGACCAGCTGAAGATTGCCTCATGGATTGGCTTCATTTAGGAGTCAATATTGAGCTTATTTGTGAAGTTGTTCAGAAAGGGTTTTTGAAGACAATTTTCAGTTTGTGCCATGATTGGAGAATATTTTTATTTGTTTTGTTGAGCAATATTGAGTGCCATTTTCAGTTATTGTGGAACGATTTTCCTAATTAGCTTGTAGAAGAAATCATGGCAGCTTCATCATCATAAATCGTGGCATTGAAGCAAGGGTTTGCAGTCATATGTAGCAGCGATTTGGGTAAGATAAATATATATTAAAATCGTGGTATGTTAGAAGGGTTTGTAACTGATAAAAGACACATCGATTTGCAATAAAGAATTCAAGGAAAAATCGTGGGAAATCAGGTTGAAGCAACGCAGCAATTAAGGAGTGAAATCGTGGCACTTTGAAGGCATATGTGTGGGGTGCACCAACAAACAGTCCAATCAGCTAGTTGCCAACTGTGAACAGGTTCCTCATTTGCATCATTTAGTTGATTACCTTGCATTGTATTAGTCGCTGCCATAAGGTAGCTGTAGTTGCATATTTGGAAAGGATATTGTAATAGCATTCATTCATGCTTGATGTAAGCCAAGAGTCTTGGCAATTGCATTTAGTTTGTATCAGGAGATTGTAATCAGTCTATTCAATCAATAAAGGAGGAATAAGGTTGCATTGTAATTGTTTGTCAAATTGTCAATGGTTGTAGCTATACATCTCAGTTCATAAGTCCGCATAACAAGTGTTTGAGAAAATGTCATATGCTGTAGATGAAGATTTCAGTCATTAATATGCATGCCAAATGTTTGTAGTAATGTCTCTTTTGCTGTAGGTGCATAGTCAGTATCATTTCAATCATTTAGTTGCATTGGAAAGTTATAAATCCGTAGTGGTATTGCAAATTCATCTTATATCAGTCATTTTCATATCTTAGTTCAAGTTTTATGAATGCATATGCTCTCTAACATCATAAAAAGTAAACCAAAAATACAAAAAGTCAGAAAACTATCACCAAAGAGTGCAGAGTTTCAATTTGGGGGAGAATAGGGGTTCTTATAGTGGTATCAGAGCTTTAATCCTGCCAGTCCGGAGGGTTCAAGAAATCATATGCAGCCACCAAATATTGGTCCACACAGGTATTATACTCGTAGAAGGGCAGCACAACAGGAAAATCAAATAGTGGATACACAACATGATATAATGGGTGGTAGAAGAGGTGGTAGTCCACCAAGAAATGAATGCAATAATGAGGAAAAAGAAGCAAGGGAAATCATGAGAGGTCTTGGAATAGGGCAGCGCCATGTAGCTGATGTTTTGCAGCAACTTACAATAGCTATACAACAGTTGAATACTTCTAGAAGGCAAAATCACGAGCAGGCAGGCAATGGAAGTGTGGCTGGGACTCCCAGGGCACAAAGAGCACCTACTCGTACTACTGATAGACCTTCGCATCCTACTTTTTTGAGGAATGAACCAAAAGAAGAGAATGCTAAAGAAGATGAAAATGCATCGTTTGAAGATAATGTCATGACAATGCACAATGAATGGGATTTGCTAACACCTGAAGTAAAGGAGCATTTGACTTTTGACCGATACATGAGTGAAAGGAGGGAGCACTGCAGAGCAAGACAAGACAGGAGACCTAGAAACCAAAATAGGGACCTAAAACATGCCACAAGCAAGCTCACACTTCCTACATTTGATGGTAGTGGGAAGGTCACAACAAGAGCTTGGATTCATAAGCTGGATACTTTCTTGATTCTTCGACCTATGGCGGAGGAGGATGCAATCAAGTTTGCAACTTTGCACCTGGATGGGGTAGCTCATGATTGGTGGCACCATGGGATGGTTACTTTGCAACATAACCTCATTACCACTTACCAGGAATTCACTGACAGGTTGATTGAGCGCTTTGACAAGAAAGACCCAAAATTATATTTCAGAGACCTTGCTCAACTCAAGCAAGTGGGGAGTTTGGAGGTATATATTAGTGATTTCCAGAGGCTTTCAGTTATGGTCCCTAACATATTTGAATGAAGGTTGGTCATTCTGTTTACTGAGGGCTTATTAGAACCATTGAGAGGATGGATCAAAGCTTTCGATCCCTCTTCACTTCAGGAAGCTATGAGGAAGGCCGGAAGTATGGAGCTTGCAACCCTGAAAAGCAAGTTCACTCCTAAAGATATTACATCTTCCAGCAATGAGAGTCCTCAATAATCTGCTGATAAGAAAAATAAATCAGCAACTTAGGTGGACGAGGAGTCACGGGAGGAATTAAGGAAGAAGAAATTGTGTTATCGGTGCAAGGAACATTACAGTAGAGAGCATGACTGCCCTTTGAGGCCTAAGGGCAAGGCCAATCGAATAATGTGGGTGTATTATGAGGATTTTGATTCTGAAAATTGAAATCAGCAAGCGGCTTCAGAGGATAGTGAGGTCGGAAAAGCCTCTACAGAGTTTGGACCTGATGCAAATTTATCTCCCTTGGCCCTATTTGCTAATATACAGAAAGGGACTGCATTCAGAATCAGGGGAACAGTTAATGGACAACATTGCATTGCTATGCTCAACACTGGAGCAACGCATAATTTTATTGATGAGGGGTTTGTGGCCAACTGTAGACTCCAAGTAGAGGAATTTGCTGGGTTTAGAGTCAGAGTGGCCGATGGATATACCGTCATGTGTACCAGGCGGATATGTAATCTCACTTTGTTGCTGAATGACTGAGTTACAGGCTGACTTCTATGTGGTCAACATGGGTGAGATGAACATAGTGTTGGGCATGAAATGGCTCCAAGACATTGGAGAATTTACCCTTAACGTACCTAAAATGGAGATGAGGTTTAAGGTGAATGATAGGGGTTACGTCTTGAAGGGAATTGCAAATGGGAGTTTGCGTTCTATCTCTCTGTAGAGAGAAGAGCGGAAGGAGAGATAAGGAGGAGGTATAGGAGGAGGTGTGCGAGTTGGTGTAGGAGTTTGATCATACCCGTAGCTCCAGTGGTTTGGAGATGGATGACACAGGTCAGCGTGGAGTAGTTGTGCAGTTTGTGAATAATCCCTTATTCGAGACTGATGTTGGAGTGGTTTATGATGATCCACTCTTCGAGCTTGATGTCGACTTTCCTCCAGTTACTAGTACAGAGTTGGGCAATAATCGCAGTGTATGAGATCCTTCTAATGCATTAGGATTCTAGGCAGGGCTCATTGAGGAGTTTTATAGTGTGTACACGGTGAAGAGTGCCTATAGTTTTGCTTTTGATTCACCTGTACATGATTTGTTCCAGATGCATAGTTCTGAGGCGCACGTGGTGGATAGTTTATATGATATCTTACCTTGTGTGGATAGGGGAAGCAAACTTTGCTAGCATTCTGAGTTGCTTCCTCCTGAGGTTCATGCTCCTGAGATCCATGACACAGGATATGAAATTGATTATAGTGATTTGTCAGTTGTTCGTATGTTGGTGCTTCGGGAGTTAGTTGTGGCTGTGAGGGACATTATACAGGTCTTCCCTTGGGATCCAGGTGGAGTGATCTTTCAGAGGGTTTTCTCTTGGCAGTAGAGGTTGCTTGGGGACAAGCAATTTTAGGGAGGGCGGACTGTAATGTCCCCTTTTTAGCTCGTTCCAGTTCCTTGTCGGTTTAGCCTATTAGTTGACCCTCGTAGGCTAATGCAAATGGGTAGAGGGTCTTGTTTGGCAGATATCAGAGTGTTTTCTTCTCCAAAGCTTAGTTTGGTTCAGGATTGGCCTTCGTATGGTGATTCAGGACTCAGTTTCATGCACTTACTATTTATAGTAAGTCATCAAGTCAATGGAGTCCAGTGTTACTATTTATAGCAAGGCTCTTGGACGCGTTGGGGAAGCAGTGTTGATCCCAGTTTTCAGTTGGCCTAGCGAAATAAGGTTTAATGTGCAAGTTCTATCATTTAATTATTATTAAAGGTGACTTTAGTAATAATTGATCATTAAAAGCATATTATAAAGTTATATTATGACTTTATGTCTAAAGGGGGCCATTTAATGAATTAAAGTACATTAAATGGTTAATTAAATGGGCGCCTAGTTTGACGAAATATTTTATAAAGTTATAAAGTGCACATTTAATATTATTTTGAATGATTAAAAAGAGGCTTCTAGAGGATCGACCTCTTCTTGGAGAAATTATAAAAGGGATCAACCCAAAGCTATTATTCATTCATTCCAGATTTTGATATTTGTTTTCTTAGAAGAGTTTTGCTGTAGAGAAGAAGAAACCTAGGGTTTTAGCCTTTTCTACCATTTCAGCTTCGGAGAGCGTGGCTGCTTTGAAGTTTGTGCATTCTAAGGTTGTGAAAGACCAGCTGAAGATTGCCTCATGGATTGGCTTCATTCAGGAGTCAATATTGAGCTTATTTGTGAAGTTGTTCAAAAAGGGTTTGTGAAGACAATTTTTGGTTTGTGCTATCATTGGAGAATGTTTTCATTTGTTTTGTTGAGCAATATTGAGTGCCATTTTCAGTTATTGTGGGACGATTTTCCTAATCAGCTTGTAGAAGAAATCGTGGTAGCTTCATCATAAATTGTGGTGTTGTACCCAAACCAAATTTTTTTTCCTTCATTAAGGCATTTTGCTTAAAAGGGTCTAAACCTTGTTAAAACGATGTCAAAACATAGTTTTTGGGCAAATCAAGTATGGACTTTGAGTCAGTTTGGTGTCAAGAAGATACTAGTGAAATTTGGAAAATTGAAAATTATGGTTTCAAACACATTGTTTCAGGTCGTGAAACCCTAAAAATTGAAACTTGTCAGAATTGGCTGAAATTAATTTTGATTGGCTTATTTCACATCACAATCACAGTGGTGAAGTCAGTTTCAGTTAAAAGTTCGGACCTTTGAGGTCGTCAATGGCAATTGGCCAATACCAGGTGTTAAAATCTAGGCCTGAGACTCAAAGCAAAACATTCTATGATGAAGGATGCTGAAAAAGATGCTTCACGGTAGAGGGGATTTTCAAATGACGAAAATTGGAAAAACTATTCTAAGTCTGGAAACACTTCACTTTGTAATGTGGGAGACACTTGTGCAATCATCGTGCAAATCAACTTTACAGTGTTCGTGCATGTGAAAATGGTGAAATACAGTCATGTACACGTGTCAGCGGCAGTAATGCTACTACGCAGTCAATTCAACAGCCAACACGGTGTTCGCAAAACATAAAATGGAGGAAAATATCAAGTCCAGAACAAATTTGTGCCCCTATAGCTCAGGGGCGCCCTTCGATTTGGAGGCTCAGATTCAGTTGTTTTTGGTTGCAAATACATTCATTCTCTTTGGTTTTTAGTCAACTTTCTGGCAAGCTATCAAGTGAGTCTATCTGAGTTGCAAAACTTCGACAAACGAAGGCGGAAGCGGAAGTTATAAAGAGTTTACACATCACAGAGACAATCAAATTTGCAGTTTTTGCGCCCTTGTAGCCCAGGGGCACCCTTGAATTAGACATGTCAGATGAATGAATTTGCAGATTCTGTTTCCGAGGGATCTCTTCTGATTCAACCCAGCTACGCGATGCATTCATTTGCAAGATCGTCAAATATGCTGAGTGACCATGGCAGTTGTTTCAGGAAGCACGTAAAATGGAGGCAAAATTAAAGTGAATATCAAATTGTACCTCTATAGGCCAGGGGCACCTAGCCTTTTGGCCAACTAAATGAGGTTTTTAGCAGCCATCATCTTCACGAGACCTGTGTATAATCCTCCTAGCTATTTAGTGAATCCAACCGTTAGCCCTCAGGGTTTGTCAAATGCCCGTGAGTGAAGAATCAACGAAAAATACTAAAGAATGGAAAGAAGCAAAAAAATGGCTAAGTATGGAATTTACATACTCCCTTGGAAAAGGCGCCCTTCTACTAGAGGTCTTAGAAGTAGTTTTCTCGCTTCGTCACTTCTAGGAATATCTCTTCCAAGTTGTTCCACTTCGTGATGAGATCAACAGCGCACGCATTAGAGCAATCCAGCTCCCGGTGTCAAGGGTCAAAGTACTGTGTTCAGTTGAAAGTTGCAATTTGCAAAATCATTCTAAAGATGGTAATTGCGTCTCTACAGGCCAGGGGCGCCCTTGCATTTGAGGGCGTTAAACTCACTTTCAGACGCTCCACATACAGTCATTGTTTGTAGAATTCTTCTAGCTATGCAATGGATCTAGCATCCAGTCAATGGGAGTCATCATTCACCGACAGTGGCAGATTGAATCACGAAATGGAAAAACAGGAAAATGGCTAAGTCTGATGGCGTGTACATTTTTTTAATAAAAGGTGACTTTCTTTTTGAGACACTAGACGTGGTTTTTAACACTTGCAGCTTCCAACAGACATTTCATTAGAGTAGTTCTAGCTACGCAATGGATGTGTCAGCTCAGCTCCAACATCAATTGGGCATCCGGAAATCAAAGTTCAACAAAGGTTGTGGTGACATTTTGAATGAACTACAAAATAGGAAGTTAGCTAAAAATCTCTATTTTTGGAGAGGGATGCCTGGAAAGTCAAACTTTGACTTTTTGGAATCAGTAAAATATTCTAAGCCGACCCAAAAGAATAGAATTCAATTAACTCAATTAAAAAATATTAAATCTTCAGTTTCAGCATGTCAACTTTGATTAAGGTGATTTTCTTCAATATTTTAATATTGGCGCCTATTTTGAGACTCAATTGTAATTCACATGCTGAGTTAAACTGAATATTTTAATATTGTAATATTTTTGAAACTCCAAGTCGGTTTTTGTTGAACGAAGTGAGGTCCAATCAGATAATTTATTTCCAGATCAGAGTTTCAACTTGCAATTGGTGCCTAAACCCTCAAAATTCTTTATTAATATGCAAAAGGCGTTCATTTCTCTCACAACAGGTTGAGTGCAAGCGAATTTCCTCATTGTGCAAGCAAATTTTCTCATTGTGCAAGCATTCGAAGGAACTACAGTTATTATTTTTTAGATTTCCTTGCAGATACAGGTCCAGAATAATTAGCAGACTTTAGACAAGCATGGCGATTGTTGCAGAAGTAGAACCATAAAACTTCTATCTTTTGTCTTAAATTCTTCTATTCTTGTCTTAGGTTTTCTTCGCATGTCCAAGAATTCGGCGACTTTTGACAATTTTGATCATCTGGGTTGGGTGCGCACGACTTTCTCTACAAAACCCATGTGTTAGAATTTTTCAGAAGAAATTACCTTGAAGCTTCAATTCTCAAAGCTCTGCTTTTCTCGACTGAAATTCCTTTGCATGGTAGGGTAAAAGTCAATATTTTTCAAAACGGAGGATCTGGGTTGGTGCCCTTCGGAAACCCTAAAACCCCTAAAGTTCTTAATGGAAAAGTCTTTGCATGACAAGCTAAATGACGCTTTTTCGCAATTCTGATGTTGTGGGTTGTCTTAGAATCAGTTTTTGCACAAAACCCATGTCTTGGAATTTTTTGTGAAAATTGCCCTCCGACAGGCTATTTTTAGTCTCACTAGGAGACATTTTAGTTTTCGGGAGAAAGTTGTGTTGGTTGAATATTTTGCAAACTTGTGAGGTTTAGAAAAATGGTGGTTTCACCCAAAGTGTGTGAGATAAAACTCTCCTAATTAAGGGAAGGCTGCCCCTTTTCTACTAACTAAAATAAATATAGGTGGAACAATAACCCATCCTCTTGTTTCAGGAAAGATTAAATTCATTTCTCTTTTCAGAAAAGTAGCATTAACTTTTAAATAAACTCTTACAACAGCTTGTAATAAAATCAAGAGAAAGGAAATGAAGTTTCCTGAAAGTACAAAGACTTCCGTCACTTCCTTCGGGACGAGAAAACAATTTTAAGCACAAAGTCTTGAAAATTTGAGATCCTATCTACCCTTTTGAAAGATAATTTGAGAACAAGTTGCAATATATAACAATACAAAGTCTGTAAGTCTAATGCATTCAAGAATCACCTAATATGAGAATTATTACAAGTGCAAAGACTTATAATTCTTCCCAATTCCTAAATTCAAATTATGAATTCAACTTTCAACATTGACAACACAAAGTCTGCAAATATTTCAATTGAAGCTATCCTTAGCAATTTTCCACAATCTCTAAATAATCACAAAGTAATGCTCCAAAATGACATAAGAACACAATGGATGCAAAGTAGGACTTCAACACAAAGTCTGAAATTTCCAACTCTTTGATATTACTTGAAAGATAATAACTTATAACTATAAAGCTCAAAGTCTTTATGAGTACAAAATTCTGCAGAATTTTCTTGCTTGCCAAAAAGATAAAAATTACAATAGACCCCCTCAAGTATTTATAGGTGAGAGGTCATGAGAAAAAGGTGGGAGGATCTCAACTAACTTGAGAAATTCTCTCAACCACCAACTACTTGCAATTGACTTATTCCAAATTACAATCCTAATTTATCTTGACTTGTAATTTGATTACAATGTAATTACAATCTTCAATAATGCGAGTAGCATGGCCACTTGCCATTACAATTTTTGACTTTACATGTAATTTCTCAAAACAAAATTACAAATGCATAATTTAAATTATTCTAAGTGTCCAAGACACGACTCTAACTACATCATCCTTCATCTGCGATGATCTTCATGTTGCTTCAGGATTTTAGAACTTAAAGTATTCAGGATTTCAAATTTGGAACGGGAATTTGCATTCTTAATGATCTTTGTGTCCTTGGCGAACTTCAACCTTATCACAGGCTTGGAGTAGTACCATTTCTTTAGGAAGGAAGTTCTTCTCTTCGTTGCGTTCTTTTTCCATGCTTGATTTACTTTGTCCCTAGATGGTTTCATGAGGATTATTGACCTTCGGGCTGCCCCATGAATTACTGTTGTATCTCTTATTCTTTTGTTCATTGATGAAGATCCCATAACACCTTATTCAAGATTAAATTGTTATAAAACAATGCCCATGCCTTGATTTGTTGGTTTGATAGATCACGTGTGTAAACAAGACTGACAAGGGAAGGGATAAATTGATGCAAAAATGGGCTTAGAAGTGAATTTCGGGTTTTGGAAGGTTGACAAGAAGTAAAAAGTGAAATAGGGATTTTTGGAAGCCATTGCAAGTGAAAAAGTGTATAATAGGAAAAATAGGAAGTCATTGCAAGTGAACTTTCAAAACTTTTAACTTGCATTCTTTATTAAAACTTCCTACTTGCAATTAGTGAGCAAAAACCCGATTTTCAGCCAAGGGCATCATTTTCTTTCTTTTCTTTTGAGGAAATGAGATGAAATGGAAGGAGAATTTATGACAAATGAAAATGGAATGAAAGGCAATGAAATTATGAAGAAATGGGTATGTGAAGGAGATGAAATGAACATGAAATGAAATGAAAATAAATGGGAATGAAGGGCGAATGGAAAGGAGTAAATTATGATGGCGATTTTTAGTAATGGAGGTATTTCGAAATGAATGACAATGAAAGGACGTTTCAAAGAAGAAAAACGCGTTTTGAAATGAGATGAAGGCGTATGAGATGGAAATGGCGAATGAAGAAATGGATAGCCGAAAATAAATGACGTTTTCAGCTAATAAAAGGCATTTTCAAATGGAGAGGAATGGAAACGCGTTTTAGAAGGAAATGGAGGCGTATGGCATTTTTATTGAACAAAGAAGAAAACACATTTTTCATTTAAAGCGTTTTTATCATATGTAAACTCAGATTTACACAATGGGGTCCCAAAAGCCAGAGATTAATGATGCAAAGACCATTAAAATAAAAAGAAACCACAAAAATAAAGAGTAATAGACCTGCAACAAGAGAAATTGGACTTTCAAAAGGCCATTACAAGTTTATTTTTCAAAAATCGGGTTTCTTAAAGCATTTTACAAGTTTATTTGCACTAAAAAGACCAAATCGAGCTTTTTGAAGCATGTTGCAAGTGATTTAAATCAAAATCGGACTTTTTAAGGTGAGCAACAAGTTTACTTTTGAAAAATAACTCCAATCGGACCTTTTTAAAGACATTGCAAGTGACTTTAAAGTGCAATCGCGCTTTTGAGGACTTAATACAAGTTAACTCATATGCATTCAGACCTTTTTAAAGACATTGCAAGTGATTTTAAAGTGCAATCGGGCTTTTGAGGACTTAAAACAAGTTAACTCATATGCAATTGGACCTTTTTCAAGTGACTGCAAGTGACTTAAGTGAAAATCAGGCTTTTGAGGAGCAAATGCAAGTAAAAATAAAAGAAATCGGACCTTTTTAAAGACATTGCAAGTGATTTTAGTGAAATCGGAACTTTTAAGAGTCATTACAAGTAACTTAAGTGAAAAAGTAACTTGCAAAGAACTTAAAAAGTTCCTACACTTGCAATTTATACAAAAAGTTCCTAAAAAGGCTTTAAAAAGAAAATTAAAAGGAAAAACACTTGTAATGGAGATGAAAA
Source organism: Sequoia sempervirens (assembly GCA_007258455.2). Classification (NCBI taxonomy): domain Eukaryota; kingdom Viridiplantae; phylum Streptophyta; class Pinopsida; order Cupressales; family Cupressaceae; genus Sequoia; species Sequoia sempervirens. Next base: position 179,293,168 of record VDFB02358134.1, on the reverse strand, counting down.
GTTCCTATTATACACTTGCAATAAGAAACCAAAACCCCGACTTGCAATGATGCCCCAGAAACCCGAAATTGACCAAAAACACACTAAAAATGATTCAAAATTTCACGAAAACGGACGAGAGTGAGTGAAAAATGTTAGCCAAAAGGACTATAGACCCAAAACTGAAATTTTCTAACCTTTGCACCTCGTAAAACGTGCTTTAGAAGAGAAAATCTTCAAATTTTATCAAAATTTTGATAGGTTATCCCAATTTTTAACAAGTCAAAAATTAGGAACAAGTTGTCAGAACATAGCCGTGTTTACAGTCAATAGGCAAGTTTTTCAGAATGCAGTATACACAAATCGAATTCAAGACTGAGTCAGTTTTAGTTCATGACTTCATCGGAACAGTTGACATGGATTTGCATAAAATGCTTCCAGAGGCTATCTTGGATCTGATTAAGATAAATCAAGCAATACTTCAAAACATCGAAGAATTTAGGTTGCTAGAGAAGGCTTCACTCCCTATTTCATTTCAGTGCATAGAATTCATGATGTGTTGTGTCAAGCATTACAATTCTACTACCCGAGAAATTTAGTCAGTAGATGGATGGGTGATTTGCAGTCTCAAGCGCTAGGACATTGAGAGATGTTTTGGTATTCCTCAACATCCGAATAGTTTGGTCATTACCATGGATTAGTGTGAAAAAGCATTCAACGTTGATAAGGACATGTGTCAGAGCAAAGTGGCAGCAAGATGGTTAAAACAGAATAAAGTTAAATCGCTAAACAATGTGGGTCGCGCAGAGTTCAAAGATGAGTACGTGATTTTGATCACTCTTCTTAATCGTGTTTCCGGTCATGCAAATGCCAATAAATTTCATCCTTGGATGTACACATCATTGCTCAAATTATTTCCAAGCGAGAGCATTACAACTGGGCCTCTTTGATCAGCGATGTTCTACACAAGCAGATAACTGGTTTCTTGGTTGCCCACCAATTTCATATGTGTTTGTATCTTGTATACTTGATTTCCTACCAGGGTCAGTTTAGAGGGTTGAATGTAATGTCCCCGTTTTAGCTGACATTGTTTGTTGAAGAGTGAGCCTATCATTTTGACCCTCGTAGGTTGACAGTTTTGATTAGAGGGTTATCCATGGCAATTATCCAAAGTTTCGGGACATTACTCCACCAGTTGATTCAATTTTGGCCTTTGCAGGGACTCACAGAGTGATATTCAGACACTTACTATTTATAGTAAGTCAGGCAGACAGGGGTTACTATTTCTGGTAGGGCACCTGGTTCAGTTGGTCATCTCAGTTTCAACCTAGTTTGACAGTTTGATGAGCAAACGGTGAATAAGGGGAGCATTTAATAATAATTAAATAGTTATTATTATGACTTTATATTATAAAGTCACTTTAAGTGAAATATTAAAGTTATTAATTATTAATGGAAAATTATAAAGTATTTAATACTTTATAATAAAGAGATAATATTAATATTAAATGAGTATTCATTACTCATTTGATTAAAGATGCCATTTATTAATTAAATTGCCTAAGTCAAGAGGGGCGAATTTAATTAATCTTTTAAATGCTCATTTAATTGCTTTTTGAGAAGGGTCGAACTTTTGAGAGAGCTATTTATTTCTCAAAGACATAATAGAACTCATTATTGATTGATTATTCAAATTTTGTCTTTTCTCTCTGAAAACATTTGGAGTTGGAGAAACAAGAGTTTCTGCAATCAGGTTTTGGAGAATGTCAACTCTTCAAAATCAGGCATACTGAGGCTGTGAAAGATTCAGCTGAAGATTGTCAGTTGAGTGGCTTCACACAGAAGTCATTACAGAGCTTATTGGTGAAGTTTTAGATTGGGGTTTGGATCGATTTTCTTCCAGAAGGAAATCTTTTTCATTGGCCGTTATTTATTTAGCATCTGGCACACCTTTCAAGGCAGTATGGATTCCATTAATTGCTGGTTCAGGCCATACTTTTTACAGCAGCAAGGCCGTACTTCTCATCACAGGCAAATCGCCTTGCCTTTTTGCATTCTGACTTCTTCAGTTTGGATGCCTTGGTCTCTGGAACATTTTGTAACATTTTCGAGGTTGGAGAAGCCTCTCAGGCAAGCTGGCCGTACCATTCTTCTGTCTTACAGGCGGCTGCAATAAAAACTAGGTTTTTGAATAAAATAGTGTTGCCTTTTAATTTGCATGTTTGAATCTAGTAGTTGTAAGCACTCTGAAAGATCAATAAATCATCTGCCATTTGATTATAAGCTGTATTCCATATTATATTGTCATTTGGTATTTTATTTATATTTTTCAAACATTTATTGTCAAAATCGCATAAACCCTCTTATTGCAAAAAAAGTCAAAAACAAGGAAAACAAACAAAACTTAGCATTATCAGCCAGTGGTTGGGTTGAGAGACACCTGGTCTCTTACAGTGGTATCAGAGCACAATTTTCCTGCCATCCTGTGCTTTTTCAGTTGCTTTTTCAGTCAGATGTTGTGCTTTTTTGATGCTTTTTCATGAGTAGAGATATTATTTTCTACAGTAAGGGTAGAGGAACAGCTAGAGTTGAGGATTGGACAGGTCCACCTATTCCTGAAGGTGAGACAGTCTCAGGGGTTCTGGGTATTCACAGATCCAGTTCGAATAGTAGTGAGAACAGTGTCACTACACTGATGGCAGATCGCAAGATTCCTGCAGAGACACATAGGGATCCAGGGAAAGAGCATGCCAGAGGTGATATTACTGAGGAGTTCAGACGTAGGCATGATAACATGATGGACATGATGTCTTAGTTGATGGGCACGATAAGGCAGTATACTCCATCTCAGCCGCAGTATATTCAGATAGGACAGACAAGCAGGACTGTAGGCGTAGACCAGCCTTTTGTGTCAGCACCGCGACAGTCATCACCTATCTATCATGAGCGTAGGCCTAGACAACCTACATTCATATCTAGAGAGACACCACCTTCGACTCCGGAGGCAGAGCAGCAGGGTCATCATCATGAGTTCCAGCCACACAATGGCATGTCAGTGGCAGATGTGACTAGATTTTATGGTGAGTATTCGTCATTGGCACCTGAGATCAAGCAATCTTTGACTTTTCATGAGTTTATGGATGTGCATAAACCTAGAAGGGGAGGTAGGTTTGACCGCAGAGCTCCTCAGCACCAGCAGCCACAGCCACATGTGAACAGAGATTTACAGTATGCAGTCAGCAAGATTACCTTGCCTTACTTTGGTGGTTCTGACAAGAGTTCAACGAGGTCTTGGGTACAGAAGTTGGACAATTACCTATCATTGAGACCTATGCAGGAGGATGAGGCCATCAAGTTTGCCACACTGCATCTTGACGGGTTGGTGCATGATTGGTGGCATCACGGCATGTACACACTTGGCCATCATGCAGTTACTACTTACCAGGAGTTCACCAGCAGGCTCATAGAGCGTTTTGACAAGAAGGATCCAAAACTCTATTTCAAGGAGCTAGCTCAGCTTCGACAAACAGGTAGTTTGGATTCCTACATAGGTGAATTTCAGAGGGTTGCAGTCATGGTGATGGGCATTTCAGAGAGGAGACTTGTTATTCTCTTCGTAGAGGGTTTGATGGAGCCGACGAGAGGTTGGGTCAAGGCATTTGATCCTCCTACTCTTCAGGAGGCCATGCGGAAGGCAAGGAGTATGGAGCTTTCTGCTTCGAAGAAACAATTTCAGCCTAAAACAAACACCTTGCCTGTTGAGGAGAGTCATACACCAGTCACAGAACCAAAGAAGAAAATAGTAGCAAGAATTGATGATGCAACTTGTGATGAATTGAGGAGGAAACAGCTTTGTTATTGGTGCAGAGAACTTTACAGCAAGGAGCATGATTGTCCTTTGAGACCAAAGGGCAGAGCCAACCGTGCCATGTGGGTTTACTATGGAGATGTTGAGTTTGAGGATTCAGACCAGTAGGCTGTTTCAGAACATGTGGAGGCCGGGAATGCCTCTATGGAGTTTGGGCCTGATGCCAATTTATCCCCGTTGGTATTATCTGCTAGTGTACGTGATGATTCATTCAGGTTCAGGGGATTAGTGGATGGACAGCGATGTATTGCTATGCTTGACACCGGATCCACACACAATTTATTGATGAGAGCTTTGTCAGCAAATGCAGACTCCAGGTAGAGGACTTTGTTGGATTTAGAGTTCGGGTGGCAGATGGGTATACCCTCACTTGCACTCGACGAATTTGTAATTTCATTCTCATGTTGAATGATTATGAGTTGTAGGAAAACTTTTATGTGGTCAACCTGGGTGGGATGGATTTAGTGTTGGGTATGAGATGGCTTCAGGACATTAGTGTGTTCACCCTCAACTTGCCTAAAATGGAGATGAGATTTGAGGTACAGGGCAAGAAATATGTGTTGAGGGGGATTACAGATGGGAGCCTACGCTTTATCTCTCTCATTAGTGGGAAGAGTGATGATAGCGTTTGGGATCCTACTTGTGCACTGGGATTTCAGACTCTGCTGTCGGAGGAGTTTCACAATGAGTACACGATGCAGAGTGTATATGGTTTCATGTTTGATCCGCACGTACACGATTTGTTTTAGGTGCACAGTTTTGGTATGCACGTGCTTGATATGTTGGATTACAGTATATCTTGTGTAGTTTTAGGGAGTAAGTGTTGCTTGCAGTTTGACTTGCTTCTTCCTGAGTTTCTTGATCCTATGACAGACAGCACTGAGGTTGATAGGGGATGGTATTCTATTCTAGTTGATCAGTTGTGGGAGTTACAGGAGATAGTTGTGGCTAACAGGAACATTGTCCGGCACTATCCTTGGGATCCAGGTGGTGCAGTGCGTCCGTATTTGCAGAGATTGCTTGAAGACAAGCAATTTCAGGGAGGGTGGACTGTAATGTCCCCGTTTTAGCTGACATTGTTTGTTGAAGAGTGAGCCTATCATTTTGACCCTCGTAGGTTGACAGTTTTGATTAGAGGGTTATCTATGGCAGTTATCCAGAGCTTCAGGACATTACTCCACCAGTTGATTCAGTTTTGGCCTTTGCAGGGACTCACAGAGTGATATTCAGACACTTACTATTTATAGTAAGTCAGGCAGATAGGGGTTACTATTTCTGGCAGGGCACCTGGTTCAGTTGGTCATCTCAGTTTCGACCCAGTTTGACAGTTTGATGAGCAAACGGTGAATAAGGGGAGCATTTAATAATAATTAAATAATTATTATTATGACTTTATATTATAAAGTGACTTTAAGTGAAATATTAAAGTTATTAATTATTAATGGCGAATTATAAAGTATTTAATACTTTATAATAAAGAGATAACATTAATATTAAATGAGTATTCATTACTCATTTAATTAAAGATGCTATTTATTAATTAAATTGCCTAAGTCAAGAGGGGCGAATTTAATTAATCTTTTAAATGCTCATTTAATTGCTTTTTGAGAAGGGTCGAACTTTTGAGAGAGCTATTTATTTCTCAAAGACATAATAGAACTCATTATTGGTTGATTATTCAAATTTTGTCTTTTCTCTCTGAAAACATTTGGAGTTGGAGAAACAAGGGTTTCTGCAATCAGGTTTTGGAGAATGTCAACTCTTCAGAATCAGGCATACTGAGGCTGTGAAAGATTCAGCTGAAGATTGTCAGTTGAGTGGCTTCACACAAAAGTCATTACAGAGCTTATTGGTGAAGTTTTAGATTGGGGTTTGGATCGATTTTCATTTAGAAGGAAATCTTTTTCATTGGCCGTTACATATTTAGCATCTGGCACACCTTTCAAGGCAGTACGGATTCCATTAATTGCTGGTTCAGGCCATACTTTTTACAGCAGCAAGGCCGTACTTCTCATCACAGGAAAATCGCCTTGCCTTTTTGCATTTTGACTTATTCAGTTTGGACGCCTTGGTCTCTGGAACATTTTGCAACATTTTCGAGGTTGGAGAAGCCTCTCAGGCAAGCTGGCCGTACTATTCTTTTGTCTTACAGGCGGCTGCAATAAGAACCAGGTTTTTGAATAAAATAGTGTTGCCTTTTAATTTGCATGTTTGAATCTAGTAGTTGTAAGCACTCTGAAAGATCAATAAATCATCTTCCATTTGATTATAAGCTGTATTCCATATTATATTGTCATCTGGTATTTTATTTATATTTTTCAAACATTTATTGTCAAAATCGCATAAACCCTCTTATTGTAAAAAAAATCAAAAACAAGGAAAACAAACAAAACTTAGCATTATCAGCCAGTGGTCGGGTTGAGAGACACCTGGTCTCTTACATTGAACACAGTGGGGATTCTCAGTGTATAGAAGGTTTATCAATACTACAATCAGCTTGAGTTCACAAAGTCCGAGCGACATTTCAAGCATGTGCAAGAAGCATTCTTGGTGTACACAGTAAGGAACCTAAACCGGGAATTGCATGTTCGTATCTCAGCGTTTGCTAGAGCAGCAATGGTAGAATGGGCAGACTGGTTCATTATTTCCCTACCTACACCTACATCCGCGTCTATGGATATACAAGAAATCTAGCCATGCTACCTCGTTATGCTTCAGATAAGACGGTTTTCATGGAATTTTTGAGGCAATTACACAATGTTCATTCACATCTATGCTACAAGCGCAAGCCAGCTGCCAACTTTCCATTGCAAATGGGAATCTACTAGTGCAAGACAATAGTTGACGCCAAGACTGTAGGTCATGAGTTAGAGAAATTTAATCTTAAGTACCTCGTTGATGCACTCACATATGACCCTTGGGGTTATTATTCATCACGCCTTGGTGGTTGCTCTTACCACAGGCCTTCTATGGAGGATTACTGGGTCAACTGCGAGGACAAGTTCGAGGTGTGTCGGTGTAGCTATAGCAGGTTCACCTTGTCACAGATTTCTGTCTTCATGTCAGAGGATTTGGGAGGATTGTCAGATGATGATGGGGATGTACTTCCTCAATTCTTGAGAGAACAGGTTGATACGCAGGCACTTCCAACTGTCGATTGGTTTTCGAAGGAATACTCATCTGTCAAAGAGAGATCAAGTAGGGTCATTCAGAATAGTATACTCTACCTCGATAGCAGGAAGACAAGGAGGGTAGTCATGCCAAGTACAGAGCTACCATTGGTTTTATCTTCACTGCCATCCTCGTCAAAACCAAAACAAAAGAAAATGAGTAATCTTCCTAAAAGAAACAAAGTGTTTGACAATTCAAAAGGAAAGGCACTTGTTACAGAAACACATGTGGAGACAGCCACAAATACAGTTCAAAGCATGCTAGAGCCAAAGGTACAGCTTCCTTTGCCATCACCAACACCACAACAGTCTCCAGTTCCGGTTCATATTGATTTGGAACTAGACTCGCCATCGCGAAGCGATACCTCTACACATTCCCACTCATCAGAACTTCCTATGACTAGCATCGACCCTTCCAGTGAGATTAGTTGAGACTTGTCTTGGCTTGAAAATCAGCTAGGTAGGAAGAGGAGGCAGCCATCTTACAAACTTGACTTCTCAGACTTCAATCTTGTCTACCAGGACACACCATATAAGAGAATAAAGAAGCAAGTTCATGTAGAGAGGAACACTGACAAGGAGATCATACTAGAGACCGTTGCACCCCTAGAAGGAAAGAACTTGAACGAGGTAGAAGTTGAAGATTTTGACGTGATAAAAGTCAACCTTGGGAGGAGCACACACCATGCAAAGGTTGATTTCCTTCAGGTTGCAACGGATAGCATTAAGGATAGAGTGATAAAAGACAGGGAAGACAAGGCAGCCCTCAAGGCTGAAATCCATTAGCTTCGTCAATATATCTCTAACCTTGTGCATAAAACTAAAAATGTCACTGCCTTGCTCCCACAGATGCTAGAGTTACTAGTAGAGCAAAATCAGCTTAATTAGTTGGTTGTATATGAGAAGCGCCTGATAGACTGGGAAGAAGAGTTCGTCACAAGGGGCCGCTTTGTACTCATAGAGTTATATCAATTGAGGTACAACGCCCGTGAACTCCATTTACGGATCCAGGATGAGGAGCGAGACTTGGCGGTTGACAAACCCAGAGATGAAATCATGATCTCTCATTTGAGGATGGCATATGACTTGGTCACCGACGAAGAAGATAAAGAAGCTATTTTTACTTGGAGGACACAATTAATCTTCAAGGAAAAAATACGGGATACAATGGCTTCAGAGTTGGCTGAGAGGAGAGAATACGTGACTAGTGCACTCTAGTTCGTGAGAACTTTCGTGTCCCGAGTTCCTTGCTAGTATCAGCGTGAGGGCGGTGAGTACGTCGAGCTTGTTGACATTTAGTTAGAGTTACAGGTGCTCATCCATGGTATTTTCAGTGGGGATTCCATTGGTTGTAAGTTAGATCAACTTATAATCATGTCAGCGTTATTTGATGAGGTGGTTAAGAGTAAAGGAGAACTTTAGAGCCAGATCATGGGTGGTGAGGGGATGCTACGAAGACACAGTGTGCTATGACAAAGTATCAATGCTCCAGATGGTGATGCAGTCAACAACCTCGTGGAGGGGTTGCTTGCTCGAGATCACGGCCAGTAAAACTCCAGATCAGGATGTCTCACCTTTTTAGGATAGACATCAGACACAGTGGTTAACTCGATGCTTCTTTCCGAGTTAACTCATTGTGCCACCTTTCATGCTATGTCTGTCTTGGAATTATCAATGTACAGTTGGAGTTTTCATTTAGTTTGCATTTCAATAAGGACGTGCATGTTGCACATGTCCATTTAGTTTAGTCTTGTTTCAGTTAACTAATGGTAGTTTTCCAGTTAACTGTATAGTTTCATTTATTTAAGGTTTAGCAATAAAATCTTGCATGCTCGCAAGACTGTAGTTGACTCAAGGTGATTTTAGGGTTCCCTACACCTTTGATGTCTATAAATAAGAGCCCTTTGCTCATTTGTAATTAACTTTTGCACGTGATAGCATACATGTTGAACAACCTTACCTGTAGTATTGCTATTTTGTATCTGTTCAAGAACTTTTATTGTGATGATAAATAGCTGAGCTGCCTTACCTGAATGTTATTATTATGGTATTTGTTCACCTTAGATTAAATATAATGGCTAGTTTGATCGTTTATTGTTATGCGTGTCTTGATATGCAATCTTGAGGAAATAGGATAGTTTAGCGTTTAGCTTAGTTGTAGTTAAAAATCTACAAAACCAGAGAAAATCCTTAGCTGCAACGTTCTTGGTTTCCTTAACCTTGTGCCTCTTCTAGCTGAGACAAAAAGATAGGAGTTAGATTACTTTACTTTTTCACGCAAATCAGCACAAGAGGGAGCTTCCCCTCCTAATTTGAAGAGCAGTCATTACGCACTGTGCATAGCTGTCCGTGGCCAATTCATACTCCAGAGGTGTGAATTGTCACAACAACATGTGGCATTGAAGCAAGGGTTTGCAATTATATGAAGCAGCGATTTGGGCAAGATAAATATATATAAAAATCGTGGTATGTTAGAAGGGTTTGCAGCTGATAAAAGACACATCGATTTGCAATAAAGAATTCAAGGAAAAATCATGGGAAATCAGACTGAAGCAACACAACAATTAAGGAGTGAAATCGTGGCACTTTGAAGGCATATGTGTGGGGCGCACCAACAAACAGTCCAATCAACTAGCTGCCAACTGTGAACAGGTTCTTCATTTGCATCATTTAGTTGATTGCCTTGCATTGTTTTAGTCGCTGCCATAAGGTAGCTGTAGTTGCATATTTGGAAAGGATATTGTAATAGCATTCATTCATGCTTGATGTAAGCCAAGAGTCTTGGCAATTGCATTTAGTTTGTATCAGCAGATTGTAATCAGTCTATTCAATCAATAAGGAGGAATAAGGTTGCATCGTAATTGTTTGTCAAATTATCAATTGTTGTAGCTATACATTTCAGTTCATAATTTCTCATAACAAGTGTTTGAGAAAATGTCATATGCTGTAGATGAAGATTTCAGTCATTAATATGCATGCCAAATTTTTGTAGTAATGTCTCTTTTGTTGTAGGTGCATAGTCAGTATCATTTCAATCATTTAGTTGCATTGGAAAGTCATAAATCCGTAGTGGTATTGCAAATTCATCTTATATCAGTCATTTGCATATCTTAGTTCAAGTTTTATGAATGCATATGCTCTCTAACATCATCAAAAACAAACCAAAAATACAAAAAGTCAGAAAACTGTCACCAGAGAGTGCAGAGTTTCAATTTGGGGGAGAACAGGGGTTCTTACATATTGCAATTATTGAAGGATTTGCAGGTTCGCAACAGTTGAGGTATTGTTGCAATCATTATTTCTTGAAGTCTTGCAGTAGCTGATGTATTGCTGCAATTTCACTGGAAAGAGGAGTTCATTGTTGGAGGATTGGATTATTTACAAATTTAATTGTCTTGTGACCAAATTTGTAAAACAAGAAGATATTCGATTGGAAGAAGATATTTACAGATCTTGGAGATTACTCTCAGCCATTGGAGAAAGTTGACTTGCAGGTTGCTTAAAAGATAAATTTTCAATTGAAGGCAATCAATTATTGGTAGATTGGAAATTAAGAAGAAGAAATCCATCTTATTTAGTAAAGGCAATCTTATTGTTGAGGAAATAATAGCTGTCTTGCAACAAGTTCGATTTGGACTTATTCCCAGTCACAACAAAGAAACAAATTGTTCAGGGATGACTTCAAGCCAGGAAAACTGCAGGCGCAACAGTCAGGGAGTTCGATATTCCTGTTCCTGAAATTCTCTCAACTGGAAAATTCGAATCTCATTAAGGGAGTTAAGCATAATTTCTTGGAAACGAATTGGAGACATTTCGGGCAGATTTGACTTGAAGATTGTGGGCATATTGTTGATTGATTTTACTTGGAAGTAGAGGCGCAGCAACAAAGTGACATCTCTGGAGAAGGAGGCAATCCATTTTGGCCTGGCTGTCTTAGCTCCATTAGGATGCCATTCTCAGGTTTTGTTTCAGTTGAATATATCTCATTAATTACTTTTTGATAAGCATTGACTGGGTTATATCGCTGCCATACAGTGATACGTCATTGTACAATTGCAGTATATAGCAAGCTAGATATTTGAGGGTCTGCTGTTAATCTTTATTCTGCATTTTATGTTACCTCTCAAAGTCAGACAGCATTGTAATTATTTGAGCATTATTATATCAATTCAAGGAGTTTAGAAATTTGCTTCCAAAGTGTTTGTGAAAATACCTATGTACTGTAGTTGCATAATTGCTCTTAGTTTAGTCATCTATTGCATTGAGAAAATCACAAAAAAATATCTGCACTACACCTCAGTTGCATTGGAGGTCATTAGCATTGTAGTTAAGTCATCATATGGATTTCATCATCATCATTCAAAGAGAAAGACAAACTGAAAACACTTACCAGCCAAGGACAAGATTTCAAGCAAACTGTTTTGACGAAATTCCTTAGCAGCAAAAAAAAAGAAATTATGGTCAGAATTTGCTAGGGAGCTTATAGTTTATGACATTGGTATCAAAGTGAATATTGTCTGAATTGAATGTTAATACTTTGATGATGGCCATTTTGCATTCTGAGTGTATAAAGCCGTGGATCAGTCATTAACCTTGTAGCGCAGAATAGTGGTTGGCATCTTTCATCCTAGGAATCAAAAGGGGACGACCAACCATCTCCAAGATAGGTGGGGACATCTGCGACGTCCCCCAACCATCCTGGGGATGGGTGGTGTAAAATCCCAAATTGGAATTTCTTTGAAATTTGATAAATGTTTGACAAATGCTCACAATTGCTATAAAGACCTTGACATATTTCCCCTTCAATTTTTTTCCTGATTTAGTGTATTGACATTCCGTCAATGACTTTGCAATAAGTGTCTGGCTAAACTTTCTGAGTTTGTTTTTGTGTGACAATTGCTCATTCAAATGTGACAGTGGAAAATTTCAATAATTTTGAAACTTTGCATAACATTTTCAAAGAGCATTACATCAACATATAACTAACCATCATTAACGCATTGCATCTGATATCTCGTAACAGCTGTAATAAATCATTTACACAGATGATAAGAAACATTAGCATTTTTGACCTTTATAATTGCTCCATGAAAAGGTATTCGCACTACTTAGGAAAGGTGATGATACAAAAAGGATAACCGGAGAATTCATGCAGCAATATAGTTAACCAACTGATTACAAAGATGAAATATGGAAATTTTGAACCCTACACTTTAGTCAGGATTTTTCTGCAATGATATTGAAAAGCTTGGTGGATATTTTTCAAAACAGTGTTCTACTCCCAACGCCCTGCCTTATCCCTATAGCTACAACCAATTATATTATGCATAATAAATTATCATTGAGCTATTCATTTGCACAATCCCAAACCCTTAATTAAGACCATTAATCACTTCAAACGTTGGAGTTATTTCCCACGCCAATAATGACATGACTTGATGCTGCTATAAATCATGGCCTGGATGGTGGATGTATAATATCCCTTAACTAGCCTTGCTCTTGAATTCGCTTGTTTTCCCTAGAATTCGATTGTTGATTAGGTTTAGGGTTTCTTCTTTCCAAAAGGAATATGTTTCTCTAATGAAACAATCCTAGATTGAAATCTGCATTCACCAATTTAATAAAATTTCCACATACACATATATTTGTTAGCAATAATATCTAGATGTCCAAATATATATTCATAGTCATAAGGCAATAATCAAGACATAAGAGGAGTGCCATAAGTGGATCTGCCCTGAAGCCCTCATGTAAAGCTCAAGAGGTTGTCCATCACAATCCTTCTTGCCTAGGGGCTTAGTACCTGCATACTCAACTCATGGCAACACCTCAGAAGACACTCGTCCTATCAAGGGAGAGGAACCATAGAGTCCAAGTGGCCTAAGGCCTACCACTTCCTCTTGCCCAATCTCGTATCTCGGGCCTAAGGGGCAGAGGCCTAGGTGGGACCCCCATCTTTCTATAACCCAATCCCTTGTCTAGGGCCTAAGGGGCTGAAAGTGGGGTTTTTAGGCAATCCACTTCACCCATGTTCCGTCCATCCTATTAGGTTTACAAGCACATAGCAGACAATCTTTAAACAATCAGATATATTTGCCTTCATCCAAGATTTATTTTATGCCTATAATCAAATATATTTTCATTTACCAATGGTTCTTTAAGTTCATCATTTCCTATGATAATTCTCATTATGCTAAGATTAAAGGAAGTCATTATATCAATAATCAAATTAACAATATCTAGTTCTTATATGCTAAATAGTATTGCTAAGTGAATACATCACCTGAACTGTTGTGTCTTCCCATGATTCTTAATTCCTTAGTCGCCTTCCTTCAATCTTACATTTGATTGATCATAAATATTAATCTATCCATTTTTATATTATGATCATAATTACTTATAAGGCTCAATAATTGCTGCAAGCATCATTATTGCAATGATCGTGTATATATATATATATATATTTATAATTAATTTTAATCTTCCAATAATCACTTACTATAAAGCTTACTTCCCCAAATATATTTCTTGACAATAAGACTTAATCAAATAAATCTCCCATAGTTTATTTCATTTCCCATCTGCTGCTTTATGCAGATTTCTAATTGATTCCTTTTATTTCTGATTCTTACATTCAATGTCTTTTTATATCTATATATTCAATTTAAAGGATACATCTTTTCAAGAGAGATGTCCTTATGAAAAGACACAAACATTTATTTAAACCTTCATTGTTGTTTTTAAACCACTTTTATTTTTTCAAACTGCTGTCTTTTGAAAGTGGAATCGCTGCCCTTTAGAATATTCGTTGCCTTTCAATATAGCTGTTTCTTTTATAATGAAGCCTTTTTCTTCACTAATAATTGCTGCATTACCTCTTCAATATATAAATATTATTTCTTAATGTTTATTCTTAAACTAGTGGTTTTATATGTATTATAATATTTATGACTATAATTATAATAATATTTTATTAATATTATTTTTTCTTGTGAAATCTCTATTATTATGATATTTATAATGTACTAATATTAATTGTCTTGTTTATTATAATAAATGTATTATAATTATAATATTATCTATGATACCAATATTTAGATTGCCATTACATTTTTTATATTTATTTATCTAGTTATTTATATTTCACACTAAAATGTGTTTTGTGTTTATGATTTACTTATTTATTTGCATTTTCATGTGCTACAATTTTGGGACATGACAGTCCAGCCCGCCCAAGATTGCTTGCCCTCAAGCAATCATAATCTAAGATGAATAATTTTAAGGCATTGCTCCTTGTGGTGAATGATGTTAGCTTTGGTAGGAGTTTGAAGTTCTAACCCACATGATGGTTACTGAAGTTAATGTATTACTAATTTTTTTAAGTGCTACTATTTCTCCATAACTCTCAATCCCATGAGTTAGATTTTGTGAATCACTATAAAAACTACTTGAATTAGACATTAAAGCAGACAACCAAATAGCTCAATCAAGTAGGCAAGTAGCTCAAGCAGGCAAACAAGTAGCTCAAGCAAGCAAACAAGTAGTTCAAGAAAGCAACCAGCTGAAGCACACAGGCAAGTAGCTCAAGTAAGCAAGCAACTAGCTCAAGCACGCCGGAAAGTAGCTCAAGCAGGCAAACAAGTAGCTCAAGCAAGTAAGCAACTAGCTCAAGCACACAGGAAAGTGGCTCAAGCAAGCAAGCAACTAGCTCAAGCAAGCAACCAACCAGCTTAAGTAGACAAGTAGGTACCTCAAGCATGCAAGCAACTAGCTCAAGTAGACAAGTAGGTAGCTCAAGCACACAAGCAACTAGCTCAAGTAGACTAGCAGGTAGCTCAAGCGCACAAGCAACTAGGTCAAGTAAGTAAGCAACTAGCTCTAGTAGTCAAGCAGGTAGCTCAAGTACGCAAGCAAGTAGCTCAAGCAAGCAAGTAGGTAGCTCAAACACACAAGCAAGTAGCTCAAGCATACGATCAACGAGCTCAAGCAAGTAGGAAACTAGCCCAAGTAGGCAAGCAAGTAGCTCAAGCATACAAGCAACCAGCTCAAGCAAGTAGGCAACTAGCTCAAGTAGGCAAACAAGTAGCTTAAGCATGCACAGGATGGCAGGAAAGATGCTCTGATACCACTATAATGTCCCTTACCTAGCCTTGCTCTTGAATTCGCTTGTTTGCCCTAGAATTCGATTGTTGATTAGGTTTAGGGTTTATTCTTTCCAAAAGGAATATGTTTCTCTAATGAAACAATCCTAGATTGAAATCTGCATTCACCAATTTAATAACATTTCCACATACACATATATCTGTTAGCAATAATATCTAGATATCCAAAAATATATTCATAGTCGTAAGGCAATAATAAAGACATAGGAGGAGTGCCATAAGTTGATCCGCCCTGAAGCCCTCATCTAAAGCTCAAGAGGTTGTCCATCACAATCCTTCTTGCCTAGGGGATTAGTACTTGCATACTCCACTCATGGCAACACCTCGGAAGACACTCGTCCTATCAGGGGAGAGGAACCATAGAGTCCATGTGGCCTAAGGCCTACCACCTCCTCTTGCCCAATCCCATATCTCGGGCCTAAGGGGCAGAGACCTAGGTGGGACCCCCATCTTTCTATAACCCAATCCCTAGTCAAGGGCCTAAGGGGCTACAAAGCCCAATCCCTTGTCTAGGGCCTAAGGGGCAGAAAAGCCCAATCCCTTGTCTAGGGCCTAAGGGGCTGAAAGTGGGGGTTTTAGGCAATCCACTTCACCCATGTTCCGTCCATCCTAATAGGTTTACAAGCACATAGTAGACAATCTTTAAATAATCAGATATATTTGCCTTCATCCAAGATTTATTTCATGCCTATAATCAAATATGTTTTCATTTACCAATGGTTCTTTAAGTTCATCATTTCCTATGATAATTCTCATTATGCTAAGATTAAAGGAAGTCATTATATCAATAATCAAATTAACAATATCTAGTTCTTATATGCCAAATATTATTGCTAAGTGAATACATCACCTGAACTGTTGTGTCTTCCCATGATTCTTAATTCCTTAGTCGCCTTCCTTCAATCTTACATTTGATTGATCATAAATATTAATCTATCCATTTTTATATTATGATCATAATTACTTATAAGGCTCAATAATTGCTGCAAGCATCATTATTGCAATGATTGTGTATATATATATATATATTTATAATTAATTTTAATCTTCCAATAATCACTTACTATAAAGCTTACTTCCCCAAATATATTTCTTGACAGTAACACTTAATCAAATAAATCTCCCATAGTTTATTTCATTTCCCATCTGCTGCTTTATGCAGATTTCTAATTGATTTCTTTTATTTCTGATTCTTACATTCAATGTCCTTTTATATCTATATATTCAATTTAAAGGATACATCTTTTCAAGAGAGATGTCCTTATGAAAAGACACAAACATTTATTTAAACCTTCATTATTGTTTTTAAACCACTTTTATTTTTTCAAACTGCTGTCTTTTGAAAGTGGAATCGCTGCCCTTTAGAATATTCGTTGCCTTTCACTATAGCTGTTGCTTTTATAATGAAGCCTTTTTCTTCACTAATAATCGCTGCATTACCTCTTCAATATATAAATATTATTTCTTAATGTTTATTCTTAAACTAGTGGTTTTATATGTATTATAATATTTATGACCATAATTATAATAATATTTTATTAATATTATTTTGTATTATTTTTTCTTGTGAAATCTCTATTATTATGATATTTATAATGTACTAATATTAATTGTCTTGTTTATTAAAATAAATGTATTATAATTATAATATTATCTATGATACTAATATTTAGATTGTCATTACATTTTTGATATTTATTTATCTAGTTATTTATATTTCACACTAAAATGTGTTTTGTGATTATGATTTACTTATTTATTTGCATTTTCATGTGCTACAATTTTGGGACATGACAGGATGTCTATGCCAAAATGGTAATTTCTTGTCATCACAAGTAACAATACCAACAAAGTCTAATTTAGTTGCCTGGCACACAACTCTTATTACTCCCAGGTGATTCTATTCACACAAACACGTCCAATATCAGCAATATCTGGCAAATAATATTGAAGTCAATCCCTAAACTTGGCTAGCACAAATAGGTATTATCGACGCATAGCTTTTACCCTAGATGAGGCAACTTAGCTCAAACACTTCCACCCAACATACAAAAAATACCACGCCTAGCCAAAGCTTGAATTTGGAATTAATAATGGCGTCTAAGTTCTGTTAAATTCTTCAACTAGAAAATGACTAGATTAATTCCCCTTGCTTGCAAGATTTCATGGATTAATTATCTTTAATAAAATCAACAATCACCTAGGGAAGATCTTTCACCATTTTGGATGATATTCCTCATGACGGTTTTTTTCCTCAATAAGGTTTTGGAGGAATTCCAAAGCATACACCCAAAAATGATTTTTCACGCATAAACCCAAATGAGCTCCAAAAATGTGTTATTATATTTCTTTTCCACAACCCAATGCCTTCTTTTGGGAAATAAAATAATATATTTTATCTATTCCCTTGTGTCAACTTTTTAATTTCTCAAATTCGAATAAACTAATAGTACCATTAATATTTTTCCTTCCCTTGTTGACCCCGAAACTCGTCCCCCCGCCCTTGCATCCCCATCATGGAAACTTGGGGTAACATAAATTAGAGATGGTTGGCTCATGTCCTTCAAAGGGCGGTGACTTTTAGGTGTATTACCTTATAGGTGATCCCTAGAGTTATCGGGTTGAATACTTGTAAGAGACTTGGTGTCTCTCAACCCCCAACTAATGTTGAATAATGAAATTGGTTTTTTTGTTTTGTTGTTTTTTGAATGTTTTGTATTTTTTTGTGATTTTCGCTCGAAATGAACTTGTGCGATTTTGCATAAAATAACTCTAAATTATATATAAAATGCAAGAATGCAATTCTGGAGTAAATCAACTTCTAAACTGATGGCAAATGACTTTATTGTAACGGATGAATGTGTAAGAGACTAGGTGTCTCTCAACCCGACTGCTGACTGAGAATGCAATTTTTTGTTTGTTTTGTTTGTTTTTGATTTTTCGTGGTTTTTGCTAATAAAGAGAATGGTGCGATTTTTGCAAATAAATGCTTCTAAAATCTTAATAAATACAGGTAAGTAAATACTGAAGCAGATAGACTTCTGAATCGATAGTATATGGATTCATTATTCTTTCTAGATGATTACAATGATGAGTCTCTAACATGCAGACAAAAAGGCAAAGCAAAATGTAATATTTATAAACCTGATTGCAACCGCCTATAGGAAACATGAAATGGTACGGCCAATCCCAAAGACAGTCTTTCCCCAACAAATTTGGATTGCAGATGCTACTGGAGACCTAGGCGCCCAAGCTGGAGAAGTCAGAATGCAAAAAAGCAAGGCGTTTTTGCCCAGAGAAGAAGTACGGCCTCTGCTGCAGCAAAGTACAGCTTGTACCAGCAATAATAGAATCTGTACCACCTTGAATAATGTGCTAGACAAAGAACTAACCCAGCCGCTCAAGATATCACCTTTTCCCAGACGAATACTGAATCAAACCCTGACGAATAACTTCACAATAGGCTCTATAATAACTTTTGAATGAAGCTATTCAACTGACAGGCAATAAATCAACTGATATTTCATAGCCTCTGAACTGCAATACACTGAAGATGGCTCGTTCTCCAATGTAGAAGAAAACTAAAACCCTTGGCTTCATTCTCTGTAGAAGAAATTGGCTAAAATCAATTCTCATATCATAATAATGAATTCGTCTCAAAAGAAAACTTATATCTTCACAAGTAGGTCGATTTCCTTCAAAAAGCATCATTTTAAATAAACTTGAATTTCACTTTGAATTTTCCAATAGTCTGGGCACCCAATTAATTATAATAATGTTGTACCCAAACCAAATTTTTTGCTTCATCAAGGCATTTTGCATAAAATAGCCTAAACCTTGCTAAAATGATGTAAAATACAGTTTTTGGGCAATATCAAGCATGGAGTTTTGTCAGTATTTTGTCAGTCAAAGGCAGTATCCATTGATCAGAACCTGAATCAGAAGCTCAGAGCGAAGCATTTCGTGGTGGAGGAACATTTCATGACGACACTTATACTTTTTAATGGTCATTTCAGTGGCCAAAATGATGATTTCAATTGTCAATTCTTGAAGATTTCTCAAGGAAAAGCAGAAATGCGCCCCTGTAGCTCAGGGGCGCCCTTCTATTTGAAGGCCTAGATTTTGTGGTAAATGCTCAAGCATACAGTCAATCTCTTCAGAATTAGTCTGCCTATTCAACGAGCTATCTAGCGAGGCTTTCCGAGACTCGTAACTCCGGTTACTGGCGACAAAAGTTAGAGTTTTCAGAAGTTGCAGTTTGCAGAAGCTTGTCTTTTTCCAGCTTTTGCGCCCTATAGGTCAAGGGCGCATTCTTTAAAGAAGGTTTAGATCTTGTTATTCTTGATGGTTGATGCAGTCAATCTCTTCACGACTAGTCCTCCTGTCCGACGAGCTATCAAATGCAGTGATCTGAGGTTCGAAGCTCCGGCACTCGACGTTAGAAGATGAGCTTATGAGGAGAGTTTACATCACAGGACTTCCTCACATGGTGTAATTGCGCCCCTGTAGCTCAGGGGCGCCCTTCAAATTGACCTTTAAGATGGCAGAGTTTGCAGACGAGGTCTGCCTATCATCTGTGCTACTCTAATTCGCCTTCGCGATGCACCAACTTGCCTGTTAATCTGACATTCTGAGAGATTGTGGCAGAGATTCTACCAGGCACGTAATTTCACGGGCGGACTGGCATATAAATTTCATTGTATTTCTATAGGCCAGAGGCGCCTAGCCTTCAGGCCTGTCAGATGAGGTTATTGACATTCGAAGTCTTCACGAGACTTGAGCGTAATTACTCCAGCTATTCAACGAGCCTAGCCGTTAGCTTCCAGGATTTGACAAACGCTCATACGTGCGAGGTCTTTGGCAAAATACTGTAAAACGAAGACAGCTCAGAAAATGGCTAAGTCTGGTCGTCTATTCCATCTTGGGAAAGGCGCTTTTCTATTTGAGGTCTTAGAAGCAGTTTTCTTGCTTCCTTGCCTCTAGAAACATCTCTCGTATGTCCTTCTGGCTTCTCATCGAAACAGACGGTGCTCGAATTGGGTCATCCCAGCTCCAGATATCAGAGGTCGAAGTAGGGCATCTAGTTGAGAGTTGTACTTTTGCCAAAATGGTGTTTGTGCCTTTCCAGGCTAGGGGCGCCCTTACCTTTGGGGTCCTTAATGCACCTTTCAGATGCCTTGCATATATTCGCTGGATGCGGGGTACCTCTAGTCATGCAATGTGCGTGGTTGCCTGTCAGCAGGGTTCACCGTTCGTTGTCAGCAGCCGTTTGAAGCGTCAGATGGCAGTTTGGAGAAATGGTTAAGTCTGTTACCTAAAAATCAATTTAATCAAGGGCGCCTAATTCTTTGAGGTGTTAAATGATGGATTTTGCAGTGATGACTCCCAGCAGACATTTCTTCCTTGCTTAGCAGGCTTCGCAATGAATACACCTGTTCAATATCAGCATCAGCTAGTCACCCGGAAATCAGTGTCGAAGATGGCCAGTTGTAACTTTGTACTCAGCTACAAAGTAGGAAGTTAATAAAAAATGCAATATCTTGAGCAAATGGACGACTATGAGGTCAAATAAAGACTTTTTGAAATCAGTGAAGTTCGTTCGTGAATCCTAAAGCTTCACACGGTTTGTCAACTGATTTAAAATAATATTTAATATTTATTCTTGCATATTTAAAGCATTAATGGCGATTTTCTAAAGATGGCGCCTTTGCAAATTGCATGATAAATATTATTTTATTATTATTTATTTCCGGACTCAGTGTTAGTGTCAGTGTAACTGGAGGGGGTCCAATCAGAAGCCTTCTATTTTAGTTAAGGTTTTAAATCTTGCAGTGAACTATATGGTGCGAATTTTCCTTATTTAAGCATGGCGCCTTCATTTAACAATCATTCAGCTTCAAGAAAATTCGTATTTTCTTCAAGAGAAAAGGCAAATTTTCAAGGCAAAGGCGAATTCATCATCATCAATCAAGGGCGATTTCATCAAATCATTCTTTTTGCAAGTTTTAGGTCATATTCATCAGCAAATTTGAAGAACAGGGGCGATTTTCACAGAAGAAAGAGCTTATAAAAAACGTCTTTCTCCTCTTTGTTTCTCAAATTTCTCTCAAAATCCAATTCGCATGTTCCTAAAGTTGACAGAATTTGGCAAGTCTGAACATCTGGATCATTTCTATACAGCTTCCTCGAATTAAATTCGTGCGTTTGATTTTTCAGGAATTTTTAACTCCAGAGCATTCGTTCTCGAGCTACTAATTTTCTCAACTGAAAACTCTTTGCATGGTCGAGTAGAGGTTAGATTTTCGCATTTCTGATGTTCTGGGTTGTCTTAGAATCTTTTTTTGGACAAAACCCATATCTCAGATTTTTCGCCGAAAATAACTCTTCAAAAGGCTATTTTTAGCTTTCCAGAAATCTTATCAGAACATAGTCAAGTTCACAGTCAATAGGCAAGTTTTTCAGAATGCAGTACACTCAGCTCGAATACAGGACCAAATCAGTCCTTACTCACGACTTCATCGGGACAGTTGAGACGAATCTTCACAAGGTGTTGCTAGAAGCAGTCTTAAATCCAGTTAAGATCAGAGGTTCGATTATTCAAAACATTCAGCAATCCGGGTTATTGGAGGCCGCTTCCATATCTATCTCCGTTCATTGTGTTGAGTTCGTGATGTCTTGTATTAAGCATTACAATTCTACTACTCGTGTGATAGTGTTAGTAGATGGACGAGTTATTTGCAGTCTCAAGCCTTTGGACGTTGAAAGAAGTTTTGGTATACCTCAGCACTCGAACAGTATAGTTATTTCTATGGAGCAGTGCGAGCAGGCATTCAATGCTGATGTGGACAAGTACCAGAATAAAATGGCAGAAAGATGGTTAAAGAAAGCGAAGAACAGATTGCCAAACAATGTGGGTCGTGGTGAATACAAGGATGAGTATGCGATTCTAATTACACTCTTGAATCGTGTCTCAGGTCAATCACATGCTAATGTTTTCCAGCCTTGGATGTATTACATTATTGGTCGCATCATATCTGGGCAGGAGCATTATGACTGGGCATCCTTCATCAGCGATATTATCCACAAGCAGATCACCGGTTTCCTAGTTGCTCATAAGTTTCACATGTGTTCTTATCTTGTGTACTTGATTGCTTATCAAGGTCAGTTCGAGGATTAAACAATTAAACACCAGTGGGCATTCTCAGTGTTCAGAAAGTCTATCAGTATTATGATCAGCTTGAGTTCACTAAGGCTAAACGTCATTTCAAGCGTGTTCACGAGGCTTTCTTGACTTATACAGTGAGAAACTTGGACCGGGAGTTGCACATTCGTATCTCGGCAGTTGCTAGAGCAGCAATGGATGGTTGGGCGGATTGGTTTATTTAGTTCCCGACATACACCTACATCTGAGTATATGGATTTATAAATCAGCTATGCTTCCACGTATCGCTGGATAGGCGGTTTTATGGAGTTCACGGCGGTTGCATGGCGTTCATGGTCTTCGCGCAAGCATATGAACCGGCTACTTAACTTTCCTTTTGAGTTTAGATATATTATTGGTGCAAGGCAGTTGATGCCAAAGTTGCGGGGCGGGGCTTCGAAATATCATCTCAAGTATCTTGTTGAGGCGCGTGCCTATGATCTTTCGGTCGTGCATAACTTCGCCCCTTGTTGGATCGCGCTATCATGAGCCTTCTATGGAGTTATTGGGCAAATTACTGAGATGATGACCCGAGGGATTGAGTAGCAATGGCGGCTTCTCTCTCACCGCAATTTCTGTTTTCCTATTAGAAGATGTGGGGAGGTTTGGCCGGATGATGAGGAGAAGGTTCTTCTCGGTTTTGAAACCAAAGAGATTGAGCGCACCGGCCCATTTGCCCGGCGGTTGATTAGTATGTATGCCAAAGTCATGACAGTAAAAGGAGAGGTCAAGTGAGTTATTCAAAGCGATTATGCTTTACGCTGACGACAGAGACCCGAGGAGGTAGGGTATTGCCTAGAAGCGAGCCGCCGATGGTGGTGAATCCTTCACTACCTTCCTCGTCAAAACCTAAACAGAAGAAGAGGAGTAACCCTCCTAAGAAAGGTCAAGCGCCAAATAATTTCAAAGGCAAGGCGCTTGCCATTGATACACACACGGAGCCTGATAGACAGCCTATCACAGAGCCAGTTCAGAGGCCAGTTCAGAGTCTGCTAGTGCCTGAGGTTCAGCCTCAAGTTCCTACACCAGTTCCGAAGAAGTCACCAGCCCCAATTCATATTGAATTGAATTTTAGATTCCCCATCTCGTAGCAGCGCCTCTACATATTCACTCCCATCACAACCTCCTGTTGCTAGTACAATCCTTCCAGTAGTATTAGCCGAGACCAGTCTTGGATTGAAAATCAACTAGGAAGGAAGAGGAGGCAGCCATCCTATGTCCTTAATCATTCAGATTTTGATCAGGTTTACCAGGATGTGCCAGACAAGAGGATCAAGAACATGGTCCACGTGGAGAGGAATACCGATATGGAGATCGTCGTCGAGACTGCTATACCTCCACAACGGAAGAGCTTGGATGAGTTGGAATCTCAGGACTTTGAGGTTATCATAGTCAACCTTGGTCGTAGCACACGCCAGACTCGGGTTGATCTCCTACAGGTTGCTACAGACAGTGCCAGGGATAGAATGTTGAAAGACGGAGAGGATAAAGCAGCCCTCAAGGCTGAAATCTGACAGCTTCGTCAGTACATTTCTAGCCTTGTACACAAGTGAAGGTTATTGCCACCTCTGCCGATGCTTGAGCCTCCCGGTGAACAAGGTCAACTTAATCATTTAGTTGCATATGGCAAGCGTTTGGATGAATGGGAGGAGTTCGTTGCTAGAGGCCGTTCTATGCTCACAGAGTTATATCAGTTGCGGTACAATGCACGAGAGCTCTGTCTACGTCTCCAGGATGAGCGAGATATGGCAATTAACAAACCCCGGGATGAGATTATGATTGCTCACCTGAGTATGGCATATCAATCAGTCACAGATGCAGAAGATAGAGAAGCTATCTACTCTTGGAAAACACAGTTGGTTTTCAAGGCAAAGATAGAGGAGACTGTGGCGTCAGAGTTGGCTGAGAGTAGAGAGCACGTTACTAGTGCACTCCGGTTTCTGAGGACCTTAGTATCTCGCTTACCGTGTCGATATCAGATTGAGGGTGGTGCGTATGTTGAGCTTACCGATGTACAGTCAGAGCTCCAAGCACTCACTCATACTATTTTCAGTGGGGAGACCGTTGGCTGTAACATTAATCAGCTTACAGTCATGTCAGCGTTGTTCGATGAAGCAACAAGGAGTAGGGGTGAACTTCAGTCCTAGATCACAGCTAGTGAGGACATGCTGCGCAGGCATAGCATTCTTCGAAAGAGTATCAGAGCTCCAGATAGTGATGCAGTTAACAATCTTGTTGAGGGATTGGTTGTTGAAGATCACCGATTAGTAGGCACCGGTTCCCACCTCTCGAGAATAGGGAAGCACCACGCAAGGAGTTAACTTGGCGTTACCTTTTCAAGATTAACTTCGTTGTTTCTCATCACATGCGCATATTGCGAGATAAGCTTTATTTACTTGGAGTTTTATTTAGGATTTTCGTTAGCCCGATGGTAGTGTTCGGTTAACATGCTCAACAAGGGCGTGCATGCTTGCACATTGTCCATTTTTAGATTAGATGTTTGGGATTAGCCCGATGTTAGTTTCGGTTAAGCGTATAGTTCTTTTATTAGGGTTTAGCAATAAATCTTGCATGCATTGCAAGACTATAATTGACTCAAGGTGATTTTAGGGTTCCCTACACCTTTCGATGTCTATAAATAAGAGCTTTTGCTCATTTGTACATAACTTTTGCACGAAAGAGAAATATATGTTGTGCCTACCTTGCCCTCAATATTGCTTGTTTTGTATCTGTTCATGTGTTTTTACTATTATGATGAATTGTTATGCCACATAGGGTTTCATGCAATTATAATGGTGAATTCTTTCCTTAGATAAAATATGTTTTGTGTTCAATAAACTTGTCCAGATTGAGCTGATAGTTGTGCCACCTTGCCTTCAAGTTGAGAATCTGTACTTGGTTATCGTGTGATGTGTGTGAATAATAAACTGGCCAGTTGAGCTGATAGATGTATACCTTGCCTTCAGTTGAGAATCGTATTAGGTTTATGGTATGTTGTTCCAATAAACTTGTTTAGGTGGTGATAGATGTGCCACCTTGCCTTCAAGTTGAGAATCTATATACTTGTTTATCGTCAAATAGTCATCCTTGCTCCATTTCCTCATGCTCTGTTTTCTTGAGGAAACTAGAACGACTTTAAGTAATTAAGCCTAGTTGTAGTTAGTAGTATCGGCAGAAATACTGTTACCGCGTATCACAGTTCGAAAGCCTTGTACCTCTGACTGGAAACAAAACACTCATTGCATGCGTGTACATAAGCTGTCCGTACCAACTCTTACTCGAAGGTACTAGTTATTACGCCAACAAATAAAGTAGTGAAAATAGCCCCTTCTTCATGATAATTAAACCCCTTCATTAAAGTCACCAAGATATAATATAAATTTACATTATAACTTTATAATATAAGCTTTAATAAAATTAATATTTATTTTGGCAAATAAATATTAATCTCCCTAATATAAGTCCAAATGACAAGCCGTTTGAAGTCGGATGATAAGTGACTGAATCTGCATATTACCAGACCATACTACTAAAAATAGCAGGGGTGCTCCACTGAGTGACTCTACTTACTAAAAATAGTAATTCAAGCAAATGATGTCCAAAAGACCCGAACGAAAGCCAAACTAAATAATTCTGACAACTGAAGCCAAGCCATGCCTCAACAAGTCCCTCTATCCTCCATATTAGCCTATGAGGGCCACATAATAGGCTAATCTCAAGTACTGAGAGATGTCAACTGGAAGGGGACATTACAGTCCGCCCCTCTTGAAATTTCTTGTCCTCAAGCAATCTCAACTGAGGATGCTGCAAAATCTCCTCACTCTGCCACGTAGCATCCTCCACTGGCAAATCTCTCCACTTCACGAGATATTCCCTGATAGTCCTCCTGCGTAGCTGTCTCTCCCTATACTCCAGGATAGACTTAGGTACTAAAATCAACTTTCCCTCATCATCTAAGGGAGGCAAGATTGCTGAAGGTACCACACAATGTCCTAACGCCTTCTTCAGGCGTGACACATGAAAAACATTGTGGACCTTACTATCTGCTGGAAGCTCTAGCTCATAAGCCACCTCTCCAACACGCCTGACAATCCTGAATGGACCATAGTATCGTGGCTTGAGCTTCTCTGATCCACTCTTCCTGAGAGTAGACTGTCGGTAGGGCTGCAAAATGAGATATACCATGTCTCCCACCTCAAAAGATCTCTCGGTCCTCTTCTGATCTGCATACTGCTTTTGTTGATTTTGTGCCTTACCAATATTCTCCTTAAGAGCCCTCATAATGTCCTGGCTCTCTTGCAATAAGTGTCCAGCACTAGGCACTCTACTGTTACTCAGTAGCAAATCAAGAAAACTAGGCGCCTCATACCCATACAACGCGATGAATGGGGACATTTGAATGGTCATATGGTAAGTGGTATTGTAACAATACTCACATAAGTATATCCACTTGACCCACGCCTTTTGCTACCTTGCTATGTAATTCTTGAGGTAGCCTTCCACCCATTTGTTTACTATCTCCGTTTGACCATCGGTCTGCGAGTGGTAACTGGTGCTCGGTGTAAGCTCAGTCCCACAAAGTCTAAACACCTCCTGCAAGAAATGACTCAAGAATCGACTATCCCTATCGCTAACTATGCTCCGAGGCAACCCATGTAATTTGAAAACCTCAGGGAAAATTACCTCTGCTACCTACGTAGCTGTGTAAGTAGTGGTGATCAGAAAGAAGTGGGCATACTTCGTCAGCCGATCCACAACTACATATATGCAATCACGTCCTTGGGCTTTAGGCAAATCCGTAATAAAATCTATCGACAGGCATTCCCATTTCCTATCAGGAATCGGAAGTGGCTGCAACAATCCTGCTGGATATGTGTTCTCCTGCTTGTTCTGCTAACAAACAGGGCACTCTCGCACATACTGAAGAACATCTGCCTTAAGACCCTTCCATGTAAATCTCTCCTGAACCTGTCTGTATGTCTTAAAGTACCCGGGATGCCCTACTGTAGGTACATCATGGAAAGCTCGCAGAATGGTGTTCTTCATCTCTGACCCTGGAATCAAGAAAATCTTGTTCTTGTAAATGATCAAGTCATTTACAAGTGTGTACCTGGTGTCCACAATAGATCCCTCAACAATACCAGATGCCCATGTATCCTTGGCATATTCTGCCACAATCAGGTGCCTCCAATCCTCTGCAATCTGTACCATAGAACTCAGATGAGGCCGGCGTGAAAGAGCGTCAACAACAACATTCTGTGTACCTTTGATATAGGTGATGTCAAAGTCATATGCTTGTAACTTACCCACTTTTGCTGACGGTCATTCAAATCTCGCTGTCCTAGGAAATGCCTCAAGCTATTATGATCAGTTTTAATACAAAACTTACTGCCCACTAAATATTGCCTGAATTTGGCCAAGGCATGCATTATGGCCAACATTTCCTTATCATATATACTGTAAACCCTCGCTGGTCTTTTGAGCTTCCTGCTCTCATAAACAATCGGGTGCTTGTCCTGC
>VDFB02358134.1:178521719-178536598 GCA_007258455.2 Sequoia sempervirens | reverse complement strand
GAGATACTAATCCTAAAAAGTCAACACAAAAAGCGTGTTTAACAACTTACTTTGTTTTTCCGGACTTCGCCCATGTGGCTAACGACTTTATTTTTAGCCAAAATTGATAAAATGAAAAGGGTTTGTAGAGGAGATTATCAGCTTTTTGCCAATATAAATTATGTTTTATTTTGAATTTAATAGATTATTATTATTTATTTTCTACTAGAATTATGACAAAAGTCCTAATTGATAGGCCGATTGTAAAACATTTATAACTTTCAAATGGTATCATATTTTTTGAATCCAAAACATGCGTCACATTCTATGCTTTGCATACTATAGGATTAAAAAAAAATGAATTTCAAGAAATTTGACCAAGCAGGTGTCGACATAATAGTTTTATATTTTTAAAAGTTGTAATAAAAATTATAATTAATTATTTATGGAAAAAAATTACAAAAAAATACAAGGGCCACATCCTCGACATGAGTACTCTACTTACATCTAAAATCTCATAAAAAAATATTATCATTTTATTATGGTTAGGGTGGTCAGACAGACACCTACTTCTTAATTTTTTCCTGAAATTTAAGTAATACCGCATTGAAATTTTAAATTTTCACCAAATAGATTTTGTTTTTAAAAAAATAAACCTAGTATTTTAGAAACTACATTCAATTTCCCACAGAATCTATTCTTACATGTTTTTGAAATAATATAGATAACTTATTCAAATTTTTACATCAAGTTGCCTAACTCTAATTGTTCTGAATTTTCATTGCCACTTAAGGGCTTGTTTGGCATACCATGATCCTGCACATACCCACAAACAAACACTTATTTACCTTAAATCAATTAAAAAATTATTAAGAAATTAAATTTGGAAGATTTAAATTTGAAATCTTCTTTAAAATTTTAATTATTAGGGGAGAGGACCCAGTAGTTGTGCACCCTAACTTTGCACTTCAACATGCTTTTTGTCAAGATGTCCAAAAAGGCCCAAAAAAGAAGTGCTAGCAAAACTTGTGCATTCACATCATGGGTAGTTGAGCATTGATGTGCCATCACATGATTGGTTGCTTTTTAGATCAAAGGAATACATTTTGTTTAAGCTAGGGTGGTCATGTCACAACTATTGAGCATTATATAAACAACTACTATCACAACTATTGGGCATTAAATAAACAACTACTATCACAACTATTGAGCATTATATCAACAACTACTATCACAACTATTGAAACATGCTCAACTACCATCACAACTATTGAAACATGCTCAACTACTATCACAACTATTGAAACATGCTCTAATT
Source organism: Sequoia sempervirens (assembly GCA_007258455.2). Classification (NCBI taxonomy): domain Eukaryota; kingdom Viridiplantae; phylum Streptophyta; class Pinopsida; order Cupressales; family Cupressaceae; genus Sequoia; species Sequoia sempervirens. The sequence goes on along the minus strand of VDFB02358134.1, from coordinate 178,535,301 downwards.
GTTAGATATTCGCCAACATGTAATTGCCATTACAATTTTCACTCTTTAATGCATAATTTGTTTAAAATTTATAAACAGTTCATATGGTAAAGAATCTACCATATGTTTCAAAATTTTGATTTTTTTTGAATTTTTTATAAATATGAAACAAATTAGACATTAAATAGCCCTCTATCTAACTTTTCATAGTTGAGATTAAAATATAGGTATGCTTTTCTTGTCAACGGAGAATATTCCTTGAATGCTTTCACTGTATATCATTAATTGTTGCTTATTAGCAAATTAACTGTCCTGTGCAGGCAACTGTAAATTCTGCCTTTATTCTGCCTTTATTTACCTGAATGCAGTCAGCTAATTTCAAATTTTATTTAAACAAATAGTCAAATGTGATATATTGTTGAGCCCATAACTTCCACCTGGCTGTCATTTTTAATGTCACTTCAAAAACTTAACGAAGAATATTCCTTGAATGCTTTCACTGTATAACACCTCTGGGCATAATAAAGGAAAATAAAATTTATTTAAATTTAGTCTAGATTAATAAAATGATATAAATTTATGATTTAGTATAATTAATATTTAAAATTTGCATAATTTTGTGGATTATTAGATTTTTGGTTTTGAATATTAAATTATGAGTAGTTATAATGGATAAAGATATTTAGTGTTAGTAATAAAATCAATACATAACAAGTTTCTATATTCTTACATAAGAGTTATTTTATATTTTATAAATATATGTACTGCATTCAGATATATCCTTTTGAGGCACCTATAATATAAATAACATAAAATAATCCTTAAATAACTCTAAAGTAAAATGTAAAATAACTCTTAAATAAATAAAATAACCTAAGAGTGATAAAATAATCTAATTATAATATTAATTGAGTTTTATTTACAACTTTTTTCATTTTTTTGAATTTTATTTACTTTTTTTAAAGAGAATACTTGTTAACCTACCAAAAATATATGTAATCACCATGTTTTAAAATAGAAAAAACTAACATTAATTATTTTTGAAAATAAGTTGGTAACTATCTTGACCTAATTGTATATTTTTTGTTTAAATGGATCATTAATTATTTATGCTTTCTCTGTTTTATTTTATTTTACAACTATTTTCAAAATTATTTTATTTTATTTATATTATTGATTCTTTTATTTGAAGAAATATTTGTATTTATATAATAGTAATTAAATTTTATTTACTTAATTTTTAGTTTAACAAGAACTAGGTTTTCATAGTCCATCATGATAAGAGAGTGTTTTTTGGATTCAACTGTGTTATTTATTTTGCATCAACTATTTTACTTTTCGATGGGAATTTTAATTTTACCTTTAAAGTAAATTAATTATAATATATTTTTAAAAACATGTATTTTGATGTGTAAATAACTATCAGATTTAAGTTTGAAGATAGTATTTTTTGTTAACATGTTAACATCATTACATTACATTACACTACACCTTGTTGCTGACATAATTATTTATATATGTATAAAAATATCAAATTTTAATAATAATTTAAATTACTAAAGAGCCCAGCTCAAGCAATACTTCTCACACAGACTATTTAAAACACCAAATATAAAGTTTAGAACATTTTCATTGACTAAATTTATCTTTATGGAAAAGAACATTTCTAATTATAAAATTAAATATTCTTATCTATTCTATTTACTCAAAATTTAACATTAATATCAAAATATATTAATTAATCAAAAATACATTAATTATAAAAATAAATACAAAATTGATTTAAACACTTATTTTATTTTTTAAAATTTTAATAGTTAGATATATATATATATATAGATTATTTATTTTATTTAATGATGTATAAATTTTAAAAAAACATAAATTATATTTTTCATGCTATTTAGAGTTTTTCAGCGAAAATAAATACTTGGTTCTTTTTTTTCTAGTGAAATTATCTAAAATTTTAAGCGGACTTCATTTTTTTTCCAGTGCGATCAAAATTTTACACGGATTAAATTTCTCCAATGCGATTAAAATTTTACACGGATTAAATTTCGTTTGGAGTGCATATCCAGTCATATTTATTTCTGTACTCTGACAGCACGGTGGTACGTTTGACTGGAGGGACATTTGAGCCGCACGTTGGCGAGAGAAACGAGGAAGCCAGAGGAGCTGCGCTACGGCAGGTGTGTCAGGCATGGCAGTCCTCGGATGCCCATCCTTGCCCGCTGGTGCAAATTGTCACCTGCATAGCCTTTGCCGATGGGTGACGATATCCTAGGGAAGAGCTCCTAACCTAATCGGCATAATATACTACTGCTAATACCAGTACGCAAAAGCTGAAGAAGCCCAATTCTGGTGGTAATTCTAAGGCATTCGGTATTATAAATAATTGAATCATTTGTTCAGGAAACAAGGAAAGTGATGAGTACGAGTGCAGTACAGAAGCTTTACGAGATTTGCAAAGAGACATTAATCCTTTCCTGGAGGAGCTCTGCCTCCACCGCCAGCAATTGCCAGACTGACTTCTTTTCTGGCTAGGTATTATTTACTTCACTTCTTGTCTCATTAAATCCTTTGCTTCTCTGTTGAAGACATTTGTTGGTTTGTTTCATAAAAGCCCAGCTATTGTCATTTTATCCAATCAAATATAGTCGTACTAATTATCTAGAACACAAAACTTACAGATAAAAGGTGTCACTTGACTCAGATGTAAAATACTAATGAAAGCATTTTAGAAAATAAAATCTGTATCAAGAAGGCAACAATGGTTTTCCGCTCCTCCAAACTCTTCCTCCCTGGTATTGACCTTTCACTTCTCCAATTTGGCGAGTTGCAGCCTGAAAATAAGCTTATTTATACATCCGCTAGATACTTATATTCACATACCCTCAACCGGTCAGGAGCAAGTTTGATCATCAGGCCTAGCCTTCTCTGTCTGAACAGTCTTATTATTCCCTGTTAAAAGAAATTATAGTCCCTAAAATTAATGTACCATGAATTTTTCTGAGGCATTTACTTCAATCTACACTTGTTGGAATCACTAATTACATTCTGAATTTTATTTCCTTCAGGAAGCCAAAAATAGCCCTCTCATTTGGGTCAGGGGTTGCCACTTCATACCGGAATGAATTATCAGTCCCGCCACCACAATTTTGTTGTAATGACCATATAGTGTTTTGCCACAATAACTGATTTGATGTGTTGTAAATTAAAAAAATAAATAAAAGTAAGAAAAAAATCTGAGCCTTGTTTGGTTCCCAGTATACAATGCAAGCAGAAAGGCGGTAGTCAATTCGGTGGTTATTAGTGTAATTTTGTATAAGTGTGCTCATTATATTATCTCCATTGTCTGAGTTGAGACTTAGTTTGTGACTGATCAAATGCCAAAATAATTTCTTACTGTGCAATTTGTTTATATGCGGGTATCATCTTACTCTACATTCGTTTTCACCGTTTCCTAATACCTTATAGAGCTACAAATATAAATATATATAGCATATGGTATCACAAAAATGCAAAGTATTTATTTTGCTATCTCCCAATGATTTGACCTAATCATGGGCACTTCCAAAACCGCCCATCCTCTTTCTATTTAAAAAAAAAAATTATATATAATGTGATGCTCTATGTCGTTTTATCTGTAAGAAAACGACAATATTTTTTTCGTCAGAGCAGAAGCCGTGATTCTCAAAATAAAATACCCAAAGAATTTTAGGGTTAAATGAATGTAAATAAATTATCAAAGACAAACAAAGATCATACGATGAGCAAATAATAACCGTCCATCCGTCCATCCGCGAGGTAATAAGTTTGTTTTAAAAAATAGAAGATATTGTATTGGGAGATCTTAAATGTGTGTTAAAGATTATTTAAAAAGGTAACATGCCATCAAGTTAAAAAAGAAAGGAAAACTACTTTTGTATGAGGTGGGGAAAGAATTAGTTAAAAAAATTGAAATGAAATAAAATGGATATTTAGTAACATTATTTTAAAAGGGAAGGCATCTTTTGTATTATTTTAAATAAGTTCTTTAACTTTCACTTTAAATGAAAATAAATGAAATTTATATAAATAAGTGTATTTATCTATATATATATATATATATATATATATATATATATATAATAAAGATGAATAATCAAATAAATAAATAAAAATAATAATAATAAATATATGTAAGAATTGGATTATATATATATATATATATCTTATTATTAAGGATACGAATTAATTTTCGGAATTGTAATATTAAAATGAATAACAAATAAGGTTAAATAAGGTTGTTGGTGTTAAGGAAGTGTTCTTACAATAATTTTATTAACGACACTATGGTGGTAATTAAAAGTATTACAAGCAACAACGAGTTGTCAATAGTAGGGTTTATATGTTATGGTTACAAAAAAATAATTTAGTTATGTTTTTGTCCTAGTGTATATTTAGGGCATGGCAATTGTCTTTCAATATGATATATTTTACTTATTAAAATTGTTGTCATAGTCTTGGTTATAGGATCATACAATTGAGTTGCTATTAATTAGATAGCATAGATCAAGGTTGTGTTCTTATTAAGTTGTTTTCATGATATGGGTTATCATTAGGGTTACCTTATTCATCATTTTAGGAAAATTTATTAGTATTGAGAGAGACTTGGTCGTGACTTATATCGTTATCATTCTAAACAATATTGGTTGATATCTTTGTTAATTAGTTAATCGTTTTGATTAATTGTTATCATTTTGATAGATTTATAAGTTTAATAACTTTTGAGAAGGTTGATTTGTTATATTGTTCTGATCATAGTGATCAAAGGTGTAAAATACGTGATTAAATGGAGTATTTGGAACACCCTTAATATGGTAGTTAATATTGCTTGTCCATAGTGCTAATTGTAGATCAATATCTTTATTTGATCAAGTCTAAAAGATAGCGTAGGTGATGTTTAGGACCTTGTGAATGAACACTTACCCTATGCAAATAAAATAAATATATTTGGCAATGTTTTGGAATAGAGGGTAAATTTATTCCTTCCATGATTATTTACGTTTGGTAAGGTTAATAAAGATAATTTTATTTATTTTTATTAAATGTTGTATTAAATTTAAGGGAAAATTTGGAATCCTATATAAAAGTCCTATGCCAAAATACATTTTGAGTTTAATGTTATAATTACACCATGATTAAGTAACTTAGGTCGATGGGATTTCTTATTCATCTCACTAAAATACACTTGATATATGTGTTAGGGTACTCCTAGTGACATTGAGTCGCGTAGGACAAGTTTCACTTGAGAACTGAGGCTTATTGCCCCAAATGATCCAATCCTTGATATTGCCAGAAATTGACCAATATGATGAGAATTTTAGAAAATACTTTATTGATGTTATTCCAACATTTTTTTAATAGACATGTTGGTGATTAAGAGCTCTATCTTTTTGAATGGTTAACATTATCTTTCTAGGGTGGATTAGTGCTTTGGTTGAGATTGAGATATATAGACGTCATTGAACCTAGGATATAGGTAAACATTTCCAACTTTCTTTTCTCTTGCAAACTTAATATTCCAGAAAATATCCTTGGAGTGTGTTGCCTTGTATACCCTTACCTAGGTATTTGATCCCCAGCTTCACCTAAGTGGGTGGCAACCGATCATGAAACTTTCTGGGGTAATGGACCCTAGAAAGGGTTGTGTACCCACTTTTATAGTATGTATTATGTATGGGTCATGTGATGCATCTGAGTAAATAATTGAGTTTAGTGTACTTTAGTGTTATTGTGTTGTGTTGGTCAATCAAATGAGTTGGGAGAACTCAAGTAGTCGAACTACGATTCGTCTGTGAATTATATACGTAAGCAAGGCCATCAGAGACGAGCCCCCGAGGAATTAGGTCGGGCCCTTAGGACTGTCTTTTTGAGTCTTGCTTTGGGACTACTCTTTCTCTCTCAATGTTTTAAACCTCCATTTGACTTGTGTAGCTATGTAATCATATCGCTTAATGTGGATATCATGTACTAATAAATCATTGATCTTATGTGTGCACCCAGACTTATAGACCGTGCAAGTATAGGTGTTGGGAGTGAGGATATCACGATGCGTTGGAATATAAGAGGTGCTTGAGTGTGTAAGAGGTGCGTTAATCCGACCCCAAGTCAGTAGTCTCTATTGCTAACAATAGTAAATATTTTCTACCTTTGCTTCTAACTAGTGTGATCGTTTACTATAGCTGTAAGTAGTGGATTAAGTTGTTATTGTCTTTCAAGTAAACAAAAAACAAATTATTTGCAAAATTAGTAAATTCGTTGCAGTTTGTTAGGTTGTTTAGTGTGTAAAAATGTGGGCTTGACATAAGAGCTAATGTGGGCATGACAATCTTGATTCACATATATGTCAAACATATTTGATATTTATAAACTCTAATGTCATCAAATGGTTTCTACTATAAGTACACATATGCCATATAACAAAAGACACACATATGCGTGATTATTAACAATTTAGTCATTACAGTAATAATTTACAATAAACAATCAACAACTATGAATATAATAAATTCATATTTGTAAATAAGATCTTTAATACACAAGTAACACCATTTCTAGAATAGTCAACCCATAACACAAGTGTCATATCAACAATACACTATACATAGATGAAATAAATCTTACAAAGTAAAACATATAAGTGCATATAATGGATTTGAAAAAATGATTCCAATAACCTTTTACCGTATATTATTTTATCATTGTTGATGTCATCATGTAATCCACTAATATGAGGAGAGAGAATATCATGGGACACATTTTGACCAACCACAAAGTCTACATGACTTCCTTGTGAACCACTGAAATGAGGTGGGACCCTACCCATCGTAGATAGGTCATGAAAAAGAACCACATAAGGAAAACTTGAGGCAACTAATGTAGATGACTAAAAAAATTGACAAACATGTCATCAACATAATACCTTGGACAAGGATTTCAATAATGGTACATATGTGGTGAACATCTCCACAAGATGAGCATATACCCCTAAATAGACGCACTTCCTAAGGTATGGTGACTTTACACAAACACGTAGCACTTTGTAGTGGACCAATACAAGATAGTGGCACAAGTTCGCCAACTATCTAGAGACAACAACAAATCCTTGAATACAAATACTCAATTTAAAACCTCTCCTTTGGGACAAAAACAACAACTTGGTTATATGAGAATGAATCGACAATGATAGAGAAATCATGGGCTTCATAGAACCACCACCTACTCTTTGTTGATAATTCAACTTAATATGGACTAAGGGCACAATAAAACAAAAAATAAACTCTCATATGGATCATGATCAAATATATAAAACACAATACATTCATAATCCTATCAAAGAAATATTTTTTTTTAGTTTCCAAAAATTTAGAATTAGTGGGTATGATACCCTTTTGAAGGAGATATCTCAGAACAATGAATAGTCCAACCACCTACATAAATAAGTCATTCTTGACCAAATTTGCACATAACATATTTGCAATATTTCATTATGTAAATTGGATTTTCATACATTTTACTTACAATGGAATGTCAAGAATTTAACCAAGTATAAGTTTATTTTACCATAAGTAGAGCTTCACATTTTTTCAAGTTTACCACTAAGGTTTCAAAGATAAATCACATCATACTAATATATAGCTATATAACTTGGTAAAATGTGACGCATAGTTTGGAAGGAAATTTTTCTAAAAATGGGAGAGATAAATGGTAACAAGGATAACAAAGACTAAAAATATCTTTGGTTCAAATGTCATTTGATAACGCTAGTTATGTATATTACTATAATCATTATGAACCATTATAGTATTAGAATTATTTCCATTGTATGACCATACAAGGTACAATTCCATAAGTTTATCTCTAACAAGCAGTTGGACTCTACTTCATCATGCTAGGATAGCCTTTGATTCCTCTATGTTGATTTTTGTCTCCAACAAAGACACATTGAAAGGTTTTAGCAACCCTACTAAGAAAGTTAGGAAAAGGTCTCTCTCATCCATTCGTAGAGCTTCATCATGTTTTCATAGTGTTAATAAATATGCATATATCATGCTTTGAACAAGAGTTGACATTATGCCATAAACTTGTCAAGAGAAAGGGTCTATAATATTCACTCACTAAACAATGTCCATCACCATGCTATTCAATTTATATATAATTAAATGATGAGAAAAATAGATATAACTCTATAGTAAAGTTTTAGAATCATCATCCATAAAGGATGGCCAATAAATGATAAAAATTCACAGTCTTAGACAATAATTTTTTGCAATTGTGTTCACAAAGTTCATTACAATATCTCCTCTATAATTAATATTTTTCTAAGGTAACACTCCCATTTAGTGGTCTTCAACTTTCTTATATATCATAATCCTAGGTAACACTGGAACTTGGCATGTCTATGTAGATCACAAGTGATCTAACTCCCTAGATTCTTAATACTATTTATTTCCACTTATAGAAATAATGAGATAGATTACTCAAGCTTAAACCTTGAGTGTGTCATGTTTACTAAGTAATACAATATTATAAAATAGTTAAGACATGTACATAAAGCACAAATAGCTATAAATAATAGGAGAGCATATTGAGATGTGCAAAAAGGTTCATGCAATGACCCACATGGTAATTCTTCCTTCACAATCAAAATCTTGTGTATAATTAACAATCATTCTGAAATGATGAAAAATAGGAGGGTTTCCCAAAATGGAAAAGTGGATCCAAAGAGGGAAAAAGGGGTCCTATCTTTCTTCAATCCATTAGGAAATGAGATCCACACAATGAAATGACAATTAACTTGAAGGTGAATCAAGTCAAAGTGTGAATCAACAAATTTCCCTTTTTTGCAGGGACGAGTCTAGGTCAAATAGCACTTTGGGGAGAAAGATTAAAAATTGCAAATCAACTCCAAAATGCAATCTACAAAGTGGATCTAATAGATTTAACATAAAATTGAAGGAACCAATAGAGTTTTTGGAAAATTTGAGAGTAATAAATGTTGTGCACCTTTCAAAAGTTGTTTCTACAAGATGAATAGGGACTCATTCACCCTAGGGCAAATGGGTCCTAGCAGACTTTTCTAAGAAACTCTAAATTTGAGATTGAAGTCAGAGACTTGCAATTCTTCCCTATAATTTGATATCTCCGCTTTCGGATCCGGATCTAAGCAAAATCTGTATTTAACAAAAAAAATTGTTTGTTGGTGGATAGGGGTTTCCTCGGTCAAACCCCAAGTTTGGTAATTACTCCTTAATGAAGAACATAGATCTGAAACATGAAATGTGTGTGCAATCCTAACCTTAAGTGTGTCTAAGATTAAGACTAATAATGCAAAGAAACCCTACTCAAGTGTGTTAGAATAGGATCCCTAAATGAACATGCACAATGATGAAGACCTACTATAAGAGATCTCAAATCACCTTAATAATTCATAAATTTGATTATACCTTCCTTAGGCTAAAAGTAGAATGAAAATAGAAGATTTAATCACTTAGGAAAAAATTCATTAGGCTTGGTTGGATGTCTTGTGCATCTTCTAAAACCTAGAATCTAGCGTGATTCTCTATAGGCATCTATCATCACTTTCTTTGACAATGCTTGATCTTGATATCAAAATGAGCTTGAAGACCTACAAAAACAACTCAAATACTACTCCAAGACTTCACTTTTGAATTCTTCTCCTCACTCTTGAATATGAATGCTTGATCTCATATGAATTTCTCTTGTCTAGCTTGCTTCTTCTAGTGTAAAATGAATGTGAGACTTAGTTTTATAGGCATCCTATCTAATTTTCCAATTATCAAATCCCAAAAGCCGACATGTGAAATTTGAATTTGAAAGATCAAAATTCCATCAAAAACATATCAAAAGTTGAGTTTAAGGAACTTAATGAAGACCCATTTTCCCATGCGTGAATGGGTCTTGACCTAAAACTTCAGGACTCCTTGAATGTCGAGGTAGTAATTTGATTTATAGCATTTATTCAATGCGGGTTGTGGTGTTGGGAATTAAATAAAATTAAGTAAAATAGGCCTTGGGATACATGATAAATGGGTATTAGAGGCCTATTAATGGGATTTTTATAATGTATTAATGAAAAGGTCACCAAAATAGGTTCAAATAAGTGTGAATTGTACTTCCTCTTAGAAAGGGGTACAATTTTCTACACTACATTTAGCCCCCACTTTAGCGCCCATATGACGCTACATGCATATGCAAGCTAAAGGAAATCTAACATACTTTATAAAAAGGATACTCATATGGATTCATTAGGGAGAATGAAGCCCCCACTGTAGTTATCTGCAAAACCACAATGTCAGGAACCACATCCTGCAACACAAATTTGTTATTTGCTCAAAGCTCCTCTTATCCAACTTCTATAGAGAATCAAATTTGAGGGTCGATGTATGCCCCCTAATTTTGCTTGCTTTATGGAGGTCGAATTAGGGTAGCCATGAAACCACATCGAATTACCCAAGTCTTATCATAGGGTATTTCTAGATACCATACCACATAGTGATAGACAACTGATGAGATTGGGAGTGGAATTATGAATCCAACGCAAAAAATGGCATCGAAAATAGAGTTCTCTAGCCCCCAATATGTTGATTTGAATGAAATACACCTAAAGTAAGATATATGTCTTTATAATAAAATTAGGCATATATGAATGAAAATGACTCTTTTATCTCATTTTGACATTTATCTTCTTGCAATTTACCATGGTGTAGAGTGATCCAGGATGCCAAGTCGATGGATCTACAGGCCTCCCAAACTTGATGTTCTATGCGATGAGGTGGCATAGTGCATGATCCGACCTACGGTGAGGGGATTCTTCGCTGCTTTGTCTTTGTTTTCATGCATTTATAGTACTTTTTAATGTATTTTCTGAATGTTTACGACCCTAGAAAAGATAGTTGCAAAGCGTCAATCTTTGTCACAAAGCATCGATCATTGGCACAATGTGTCCCACTTTTGCACAAAGTTTTCCACTTTCGTGCAAATTTTCCCACTTTCGCGCAAAGTGTCCCACTTTCGCACAAAGTGTCCCACTTTCGCTTAAAGTGTCCCACTTTCGCGCAAAGTTTCCCACTTTCGCGCAAAGTGTCCCACTTAAAGATAGTTGCAAAGCGTCCATCTTTGTCACAACGTGTCCCACTTTCGCACAAAGTTTTCCACTTTCGCGCAAAGTGTCCCACTTTCGCACAAAGTGTCCCACTTTCGCGCAAAAGTGTCCCACTTTCGCACAAAGTGTCCCACTTTCGCGCAAAAGTGTCCCACTTTCGCACAAAAGTGTCCCTCTTTCGCGCAAAGTGTCCCACTTTCGCGCAAAGTGTCCCACTTTTGCGCAAAGTTTCCCACTTTCACACAAAGTGTCTAGAATTGTCTAAATTGTCCAAGACCCCATCCAAAAATGGCACATGTGTCCAAATTGGTCGTAAAGTGTCCTAGATCAACTTTAGTGTTCAATTTTTTTAATTAATTTAATGAATATATTTAGGATTTATTTAGTTGATTTTATTGTTTAGATCCCTCCCCAAGCCCGTCAGCATCTCAGAGGGAAATAACTATGTTTCCTTCGAGACCTCCTCACATAGTTATCAGAGGAGGAGATCAGTATCTTAGAGGATACAAGATTATTTTGGGTTTATGCTATGCCACTAATGAGATATCATGATGCCATGCTGCTAGCCTTAGTAGAGAGGTGGGATGCTAATACCTGTACCTTTCATCTACCTATCGGTAAGATGGCCATGACTTTAGAGGACACATTGCATTCTATGGTTACCCATCCAGGGCGAGGTTGTACACTCAGCAGATGAGCGCACGCATGAGGAGATGCAGGATGATATATTGTATTGTCTAGGTGCCCCATTCAGGAATCGAGCGTCAAGCCCTGTGTTGAGCTGAGATGGCTTCTACACGTGTGGATGCTACTGATTCGACGTATTATGATTGTTACCACAACACTCACATTGGTTCCAGACGAATGAGGGGCCCACCTAGATGGAGGGTTGGTGCACATTATTCAAGTAATGGAGTAGCATCAGACTGTCGATGCCTGGGGTTGCAGTATGTTGGCACATTTGTACTATGATCTCAAGTGATTTGTTTACCAAGAGCTTGACAGTATAGTGCATTGTACACTCTTATAGGTGTGGTGTCTCGAGCATATCACGTGCACTAGACCCACAAGTTATCCTACCATAGAAACTATGGGCTACCCACGGGCCTACAATTATGGTAGGAGGGATATTTACTTCATGGGCATAGTAGATGTGATCGATTGGAGGAGAGTGATATCTCATGGAGACCATATCTCAGGATACCAGAGTGGGCGAATGATATACATGAGCTAGTCAGACTTCAGCAGGATCAATTTTTTCTAAGGTGACATGACTATATAGTGAGACCTTTCTATTATGATCGCATCATGCGCCAATTCAGATAGATACAGGTTCCACCGCAGGCTCGACCCAGGTATCTACGATTAGCACATAGTGCCCCTAGACTTGGAGACACCCGTCGTCTTACTATTAAGGATGTGTACATTAGTGATTCAAAGGGCGAGGACCATAATATGCCCCCAGTCTTTGATGTTGATGACATAGGCACCACACCAGCTTATGACCAGTGGTGGGTAGGAGCACAACCATCCCACATCTTTCCTAGACATCACCCTACGGGACATGCAAGACCTCTTCCTGGGCACAAAGATGATAGGGACAATGAGTAGGTTGATGGTGACATAGATGATGATGATATAGTTCTTGATATATTTCTAGATGAGGAGGAGGATACCCAGTCTATGAGTGAGGATACTGATGAGACAGTTGAGGATCTAGTTGCCCCTGAGAGGAGAGATTCTCCTCCTACATGGGTCACCAGATTAGGTGCAGCAGCCACAATAGAGATCTGCATTCATGAGTGGGGGGAGGCCAGTGGTAGTGGGCCATCCACACTTCCAGCATAGGAGGGGACCGTTGCTACATGATTATACCATGACTGGAAGACTGGAGATCTAGGTGATGATGTGATATTTGTTCTTTTATTATGCTTTTACCTTTATGTATATGATTTATATATATATATATATATATCATGATGTGTATTGATACTTTTTATGATTTCTATCTTGCAAGGTCCACGCAAGAGTGGTGTGAGCTCTACTAGGGAGTTACCACTGAAATAGTGCCTCCATTGCATGCAGAGGATGATATACCCTTAGAGTACATGCCCCCACCTTCTACGGGGAAACATGCAGACCTCTTCGAGCCAGTAGTGAGATTAGGTGCGGTATACGAGAGTGCCACCAGATGTCTCGACCGAGTTCTAGCAGAGCTTTCAACACTTTGAGCATCTTGAGGTCCGACTAATAGCAAGACGAAGGATGCTCTATGAGCAGAGCTCTCGAGGCTACAGGGGGAGCTTGCTAGGGTGTGTCAAGGAACTCATACAGAAGGAAAGAGTAGTTGGACAAGTGAAGGGCCTATGGGCGTCCATGAGTAGGTCACGATTGCATTCTACTATATCTCGACATACACAGGCACTAGACCTC